>JAPYZO010000245.1:0-37347 GCA_030522905.1 Torymus flavipes | reverse complement strand
GAAAATAATTCCTCCTTCCATAAGAAGATATCCTCTTGGCCTTATTTTTAGCGGAAATCCTCCTCCAACAGGCAGATTGTCGTTGCTACAGGAAGATCGTTTTCTGCGTGTGAGATACAAGACTTTTAATTTAAACTTTCATCAAATCAATAAATTCTAAAAGAATTTGTAACAAAATAATATGCAACTTCACTATTAAAATCCACTATAATTTTCCATCGAAAACTCCTATAAAAATCAACAATTACAAACCCCTTTCTCATCATCTCCATCCACCTCACCTCCCTTCACCCGCGAAATGCGGCGCGGATCGTTTTTCCGCTCGAGCGCCAATCCGGGTTTTAAAAGCGCATAACGAGCGCGATACATCCTTGTACGCGCGCGTGCGCGTATACACAGTCGGGCAAAAAATGAAAGCGCCAGCGGCGGGTCCGAGAAGTGGCCCGCCGGAAACATTCGCCCCCGAGAGCACATCCGGGGATCCATTACCGGCCTGGTGGAGGAGGAGAAGGCGGCTAACCGCCCGAAACGAGCCAAGATTTGTGCTTTACGTTTCCGCGCTCGTGCATACGAAAGGAGGAAAGAATGGTGAGTGGGTAAAGGGCCGAGGGTAGAGGGGGCGGTTGGGTTTTTGAGTTACGATGATTATGGTTAATTGTCTTGTTTGGGGCTTGCACGCACTCGAAATGGGATATTTTGTTTTTAAATTATGTTTTGGAGGTTTTGGTGCCATTGTTGTGCCGATTGTTAAAAGGAAATAGTTAATAGTAATTGATGAATTCAAAATTTCTTTTAAAATGCCATTTAGCGGCTACGACATGGAAGTATTTGAAAATATTAAATTGACAGGTCTATAGGAAGAAGAAGAAATGAAGCACAAGTGTAATAAATAAAGATTGATAGCCAATAGCAAGCGAAATTTTGCAACAGATCGATCCCTTTAATTTATGCTTTGTACATTTTTCTTTGAGTTAGCCTATAAGATAAAAAGGGAAAATAAATTAGTAAATATTATTCTTTTTCAAAACAGATAAAGGATATGTCTATAATCTTTTACACCTTAAAGGTAATATGAAAAGCCAAATAGTATATTCCGAACTTCGAAAACCATTTATGAAAACCAAAGTTACTTCTAACCAAGATTTCTCATTCGTATAGTCATTAAATGGGATCTAGAATTATCGTCCATAACATAATGAAACTAAAAGGGAGCAATAAAAATATCCAGCGAAATGCAGCAGAGTAAATCAAATAAAAACATATTAATCGCGTTTATGCGAATTCTAATAAATGTCAACTTCGTGAAAAATTTTATGATGGGTACCTCGTAACTCGCAAAGTTTACCGAGAGAGCAATAGTTTCCCGATGTAAATCAGATTTATGAAAGTCGAGGTATTCTCGTCGCGCCTCCCGGTTTATTTTTCTTTTTTTGCCCATTTCCTTCGACATTTTATTAAGTGTGTAACTTTTATTTTTATTTTATATCATGTGTTTTATTTTCTGCAAGTAATAGGATTTTCGTAAAAAAAGTAATAATACCAATGTGAAATAAATCTTCTATCCGAAAATTCAATAGAAATTATTGTCAATATTTAAAGTCTCGTGAAGTACGTAAAGAGGAATGATTAAATTCTGCTAGATAGATCATTTGTTATCAAATAACGAGACACATAACTAGTTCTTGAGAGATTTGTTCCATAATCAACTCAAAAATAAGTAAATTATTCTTTCCAAGATTCGTGTGCTTTAATGAGATTTAAACAATCGAAGATTTCATACCATAGGTACAGATACGTTTACATCATTATTCATTATTTATTTAAACTTTCTGCAAAAATGCACCATTTTGCCTTTTTAATATTGAATTTATCAAACCAGATAAATTATAACAATAATATCAATTTCCTTTATTATTATTCTAGAAAGTAAATGAAAATATTAAATACACATGATTGCAAATTCCATCATCCATTTCTAACTGAAAATAATCATACCAAACCTACATTATTTTTAGAACTAAGAAAAAGTCTTTCTCACCTAGGATATAAGGCACTGCTGCAAACAAAGCAGACGTCAGCCCATAAATAAATACACGATCCAATTAAACTCTCGTGCTCGCGATTCTTTCTTCGAGTCTTCCTTATTTTCTTTCGCTGCCGATAATTTTCTCGCGCTCCCTTGCGCACGGCTCGTAGGAGGGAAGGGAGAAAAGGGCATTAACGCCCCATTGTTTATGAGACGCGCGAGAGAGAAGAGCGAGAAAACAAACGGAGGCCCGAAATGCGTAAGTTAAGCCGGTGGAAGGTTGGATTTATTTTGAGATTTTTTAAGTTTTACGTGGGATTCTTCGAAGAATGAAATATTTTGCTCTGAGAAGATTGACGATATCCTCCACGTTTATCTTTTATTATTACATTGAATATTTTAGTAAACAAGTTATATTGAATAAAATCGTTAAATTTTTCTAAAAAGATGTGTTTTAGAAAATCTTCATTTTTGAAATGTTGTATTTAAATCTTTGCATTAAAACATTAAATCTTTTATATACTCTAAATCATAAATCAGCCTCCCATAAAAACATTTTACCAACTTACTGAAAATTTTCCATCACAACCACCATAAATATCGCTTCATTGTTTCCAACCCCCCAAACATATGAATTAATTAATCCATACATACACCTGGAAATAATTAGAGAAAACATGAACAGCGAAAGTCCCGATCACTGTTTCCCTCCATCCCCCCGAATCGGCAATAACCGAAGCCCACCGTCGATGTCAGACGCGCGTAGAATCCCCTGGCCAACCATTCCGCCCCCTAACGAGCTTATCAGGCCCCGTTCTGTTTTCACCTCTCCACTCCCTGCCAAAAAAAAAACCTCCAGAAAAGCGGTATTTATAGCCTTATAGCTTTACAGCTTCGATCCTCTCTCTATAATTAAAAAAAGCCAGAAAAAAACGAATCGAATCGATATACACGCGCAATATACGCGTATCCCGCGGAAAGACGGTCCCCCGGTGTGGTGGGATATAGGGTTTGCCGAGGCGACTTTCAAGAGCGGGTATAATTAATTTCCCGTGTCACGCTGCTGCTCTCCTCCTTTTGCTCTCTCTCTGCTCCTGCACCATCGACTATCCCCTTCGCGACAATATTGCTGGCCATTTCGCTCGACGGCGGTGGTGGCGACGACACACGGAAAAGGGGTGACTTCCTCCGCATACCGAGCCGTCAATATATCCGCTCTCGCCTTCCGTAATTAAACATAACAGATCAACACGAGAGAGCAGAGGCTCGACGAACCTGTATGCGTGTGTTGGGTATGTGTGAGGTGGTATAGGAAGAGGAAAGAGACGAATGAGTGGCGGAGGGATGGAGGATGAGGCGAGGATGCGATGTGACAAGATAGGCTGTCTAATGAGGGGTTAGGAATGTTTAGTGGATGGTATAATGGTTGTTGATGCGTTGGATTAATTATGTTTCAGCGGTTGTTCAAATGATAAGGAAAAGTATTCTTAGAAGTAGTAAACAATCAATTTTGAAATATCCTCTGAACCATATAATATAGTGCGATTGTGATTAGTCAATACGTGATGCCCTAGTTCAATTTCTGTAATCTATGTACTTATCGTAGTTCATAAATAAATAATGGCGTATCGTCCAATCCAGTCAAATCATTTTATGCAAATCCTAACTAAAGAAAAAAATGTGTAAACGATACGGACAATCCTGGAGTTATACCCTCCTCTGTCTCTCTCTCTCTCTCTCTCTCTGTCTCTTTCTCTCTCTCTCGCCAGCCACGAATCGGTTAATTGGATAAATGTCCGACAGAACGTCGGATTACCCTTTTCCGCGACGAGCAACGTCGCGCGTCTGGCCGGCAGAAAGCGTCTGTATGCTCCTCTAAGCGATGCCCGTGTCCTTATCCCAGAAATGCTGAAAATAATCGTCCAAGGTTATTGAAACCCCCCCCCCCCCGGCGGTGTTCCTTTTCCCCTTCCGTCTCTGATGTTTTCGTCGATTTGGTATTTATGTATAGTATGCTGGATTTATCTTTTGGAGTATCTAACAAAGAGTTTGATAAGAATTAGAGAAAATGTTTGTTTAAAACTTTGTTTGTTGGAAAACTATTTTAACGTATGAGAGTAAAATACCAATCCGAGTATAAGGAAGGAAAGATTTTCCTTCTCTTTAATGTCCTTTTTACCAACATAGTTGTATAGGTAAATCAAGAGTGTAGATGAAATTAGCTATTTATTTTTCCGCCTACTTATTACTTAGTAATTGGAAGTAATTTTATTAAGTTATAAAAATATATTACTCAGAAAAGGCGTTAACTCAAACACTGATATTCTAATTATAATTTGCTTGCACCACGCACAGATAGAAACGAAATAAATCATTTTTCACAATTTTCTCAACAAATAAAACTATAAATAAACGAAATTGCACGCAACAAAACCCAACAGAAGCTAAATTCTCGCAGCAGTAGTGTATGCACATGACATTTATATCAATTAAGCAATAAAGGACACACACTCACAGGCGCGGCCTCGCCCCCTCTCGCGCAACATAGCGCCGGCTTACGCATCACAGACACCGCGTCATCCTCTTTGCTCTCCACCTCTGTCTTCTCTAACTCGTGGCGCTAAGGCGGCACGACGGCAAATAAGGAGGCTAGACTCTAATTACCCGTCGTAAATCAGCGACAACACGTGCGCGCGCGAGTGCTTTCTCTGTTTATCGAGGGATGTTACACCGCTACCCAAGAGAGAGAGCCGCCAATCTGATCCGAGTTTAATCGTTTTCGCTGCCGGAGAGATGCCTAATGTCTAATGAATTCGCCAAACAACCGGTATTCAATGGGGCTATTACGGGGCTAGCGAAATTGTGCGTGGCCGGCTGGTTTCCTTGAAAAATTACTAACGTCTTACAGCTTGTTGTAGTATACGAATGTTTGCAAGTAACTACAAGATTTGATACAGCCGAATTTAAATTGTTGGGTTATCTGTTGAAATTAATTATAGTGTCTATTATTAAGAGAATGACTTTTTCTAAAAATATTTTACGACATCCGATCAATTTTCAAGAGCTTTTAAGTAAATTCTCTGATCGCTACTAGGAGGAACCGCTCCCAACTGAATCTTTATTATTTTTTTCCAAAATTCTAAAAAATAAGCATATTTCAAATCAACCTTATCTTCCAAACGCTCTTGTGTTCTCCACTCTGTTAAGCACACACCAACCGCGAGAAATTAACCCGAGAGTATAGCAACTCCCACTCCGTCGCTTGTTTCTCTCGGCAGGCCGTGTCTTCTCTCTCCCCGACGCGACAAAAATGACAAATAGCGCCGACGAAGAACACACACACGTACACACCGCCGCACCTTCCACTTTACACGGCCGCTAATCTCTCCGTCGCTAATTCTCGCGCACCCTTAATTCGGAGTTACACGCGAGATTGCTCAAAATCTGACGTGATTTATGCAGCCTGAATTATGCCGCGGTGCGACGTACACTCTTCATGGCCCCCTGCGGGCGCCGAGGAACTTGTCTCGTAAGGTTTTCTTTTTTTTTTTGAAAGTTTATGTTCTTGGGTGGTTTGCTGATGACAGATATTGTTAACATTTTACGTTCTATCGTTGGAAATGTTTTTTGTGAGAAAATTGGAAATCTATCGTAGTTGAGTGGCTTTGTGTGCAAAAGTATAAGTTCTTTTATGAGTAAACTGAACTAAACTGCAAGTTTTATTTTAAAGGTATTGAAAATTCATTGGTGATAGATACTAAAACATTTTCTGTAAAATTGTAGTAGCTTTTTTTCTTTTGTATATACTATTTAATTCAAATGATACATAATAATAACAGATTATATACTATGAAATGGTGATCAGACGTTAGGACACATAGCCGATTGATAAGCTATTTAAATACTCGTGGACTCAATACAAAGGATAACTGCCGGATTATTCAACGAATTCGCGCTACGAAAACCATTTCAGAAATGGAATTATAAGCTCGCTTATAGTTGCAAGTACCGCAAAGCTCACCCGCTGCACCGACTCACTTACACCCGAGTACGACCTTTACACGCGCACTCGCTACGCTCGCAACCTACAAAGCCCAAAGGCTCGTGTCCCCCCCACCCCCTTCATCTCTTTGATCTCTCTCTCTCTCACCTACTATCTGGCGGCAGGCAAGAACGAGAAAAGGGCAAAAATAAGAATGGTAAATAATGTATTCGAGGGTAATAGCGAGACTCTCGCTCGCGCGTAATGAAAAACTGGGGGGCTCTTAAATAAAATAGACTCGCTCTTCGCGGAACGTTTGTACCTTTCTTTCTCTCTCTTTCGCGCCACTCTTTCGCAGCCACTCGAAGCTCATAAGGAGAAAGAGAGAGAGAGAGGATGGTTCTGATGAAAGACCTCTCGGCGCGGAATTTATGCGGAGTATCGAGCGAGAGGAAGGAGGAATGGTGGCTTCTTTTTCTTGATTACCGGGAGAGGCGAGAGAGAGCTACTTCCTTCGCTACGGTAAATAAACTGCGGGAAGAGAGAGAGGCGCGCAGTCGACTGGATTAAGCCGGAGTTATTGTGATTTTTGAGAAGACGGCGTGGGCTCGAGTGTATTTCTTATGATTTAGGGGTGGGTATTTAGATATTTTCTCGGGTGATTCAGTGTGGCTGAAAAAGATAGAGATGAGAAGGGGGACGTGGAAATTGCGCTTGGGCGATGCACGTGTTATGTGAAATTTAAGGATGATGATTGTATTGTACTCGTTTGTTGTAGTAATTAGACACAATTATTCGCGCTAAATATTAATGTGGAAAAAAGTATTCAAGTCTTCATTCTGTCATTTTTGTTTAGACACATTTAAAAAAGATTCGGTCCTAAATATATGGTAACATATTTAATAGGAAGAAAGTTATTATAAAATCCTAAAAATCTGAATGTGAATTTATATTCAAAAAGTTATTGTAACTTAGTCATCAATAAAAACCGAACACAGCCTTTCATTTAAATAATGGAACCATAAAACTCGCAAACAAAAGACAATACCATAAACCTCCTCTCTCTTTCTATCTTCCCCTTTCTTCACGTTCAATTGACTTTTGACGAACACGTTTGCCCCGCGTAATGCGCTCTCATAAACACACATACGCTCACACACACACGCAAAAACTTTCCAACTTCGAAGATACAAAATTATCCAGATAACACGCGCGCACATACACACTTACGCCGGCAAAAACTTCCGACTGCCGTTGGGGGGGTCGACGACGACGATGATCGTTCGATTCGCTCACGTGTGCATGTGTGTGTGCGAAGAAGAGAGAGAGAGAGAGTGACTGTGTAACATTGGGCATTCGAGGAAAAGTTTTAGTGTGACCTTGGATGGGGAGAGCGAGAGAATCGATCGCGGGGTGAAGGAACCGGCCGGAGAGAAAGACCAATTTCTCCAGTAAGTATATGCAAGTCTGCGAGGAATGAGAGAGAGAAGAAGGAAGACTCGGCGACCTTCGGTTCACTGGGTATATTCATATTCGTGTATGATTCTTGGCTGGGGTATATCCAAGAGCTAGATATTATTGTTGGTTTCAAAAATTACTATCTAAATATTTAAGTAGAGCAGCTTTTTTTACTGATTTCGTTAATTCACATAAAGTATGACACAATCCTATTTAGATAGTCACAACGATTTAGATCAATCCAATTTTCAAATGGATTCAAATTCTAATGGTCAACAAAATTATCCAAATTCATACCTGAATGCTACACGACTCAACGAAGACAAGCCATTGTCCTGTCTCCTTACCCCGCCTGCACCCAACGATCCAGGGCAATCAAAGACACTTTAAAACTCCATCGCTACGCTCCCCTCTAATCCAACATTGCCATTAGCAACTTGGCGACAAACCCCCGCCATTGGCATACCCCACCATAACCGTTAACAAAAAAAGAAAATAGTCGGCCAACTAAAAAGAAGTCAGGGGCATGGCCTTGCGAGATCCACGAAACAGATAAGCAGCAGTAGCGTCTCGCTTTATCATCAGCGTTATTTAAATGAGGATGGGCAAGTTTTGCTAAGCCCGGAAGACTCTCTCGTAAAGGGGCAAAGAGCGGGTTTTTGCAGCCAACGACGGCAGCGGCGGCTGTTTGTGCTGACCGCTGCTGGATTTTCCGTCCGGTCATCTTCTCTCTCGCTTTCCCTTCGCCGTCGTCGCCTCCCAAAGCTTGTAGGTTCGCTTATTGCCCCGGCGCCTCCGAAAATTTCTCCGCTTGCCTCGCAGCGGTTCTGAATTATTTGCCTTTTATAAATTAGCGATGTTTGCCGAGAGGCTCGCCAATTATCTCCTTGGGATTATTTATGGACCTTTGAGAGGTTTTTCCGCGTGGTGGTGGCGGTAGCTTTTTCGGAAGGGGGAAGAAAATCTTGGCGGACGACGACGTGTGAGCTAAGGGAGGGAGGCAAAAAGTTGGGCCAACATAGCCGCAGGGCGATTCTTGCTGGGGAGAGCGGCGAGATGTGCCGTTAATGGGGCTTATATGGCCACGATGTGTGGTGATTATGAGGACAAAGGCTGGGTAGGAGAAAGTTTTTGCGGGTGGATGCGCGGCTTGGTAATATGATTGCGATAGGTATGTTCACGTGCGATTAAAATTTATCATTACAAGTAATCTTTTCAACGATTTTTTAAAATCTTGGAGTGCTTTACAAATTAATTATATATTTTTGTACTACATATTTCAAGAAAACGCAAACATCTATTCAGTACACACTATTCTCATTGCAAGCTATAACACGAAAGGATTGAATTTTCCGCTATACACTCAAGTGAAATGTACATCAGCAATCAAGGCTCTCTCGCCACATGTCGAAGTATCACCGAACTGCGAGTAAACTTGGAATCACCCGGGGGGGATCCTCGTGTACACTAACCCACCTCTCTGCACTGCTGTACCATTTAAAATTTGAACGTGTCATCCCCGGGCCGTCGTCACAGCAGCAGCAGCAGCAGGCGCGTAATTAGCCGAATTACATGTAACAGCTGAACATTAACTCGTAATGTGACCCTTCATTTACTCGGTCATTAGCCGGCGCGCGCCGTCTCCCAAGGGTTACACATATACCAGCACTTATCATCCCTTCGCGTCCATTCGAATCGGCCGGCCCTTCGCGAAACATCCGCGCCTGGCCCGAGAGGAGCGTATAACGCCGGCACTTAGGGCGACGCCGAGAGTTTCTCTCGCTCTCTCTCTCTCTATCTTCTGAAGGTATCCCGACGTGATTTTCACGCGCAGGCCTGTCTTTGGCGAATTAATTTTAGTTTCGGACTCTGTGTCTTCGTGATACGGCAAGTTCAGATGAGGGTGTGAATAATTTTGCGGGTCAGTGCCTGAGCTTCGTTCGGTTGTTGAATAAAACTTTGTTTATGGGTTCAATAATGTCTTTGGTCTCCGCTAGATGGCCCAGAGCTATTTCCCGAAACCTATAGAAAGGTTAAAAACTTTTATTTTTAGAAACTGATTTTTAAAATTAAGCTTTTTTTCTATAAATTTAGAAAAGAAAACACATTGGCAGCAATTTACTACAAATGTACCCAAGGAAAGTTGTTTAAGTACATCAAGGGAAAAATACCACGGGGGTGCTTACCGGGAGTAGCAGTATACACTGGCAACCTGAAATCCCGCTCTCTCTCTCTCTCTCTCTCTCTCTCGAGTTATCTCAAGAGTTTCAATGTCAAATTACCACGCGGCGGTGGCGGCGTTGGTGGCTTTTGTCTCTTATCGTCGTTCGCCGCGCGTAAGCTCTCGGCAAGAGAAAGTACCATAGATATCGACTCTGCATATGTATCACGCTCCGTCGATGCCGGATAAACCAGCCGCCCTTTTTCTTTCTCCATTCTTTCCTCGCTTCTCTACGGCGCAGTTAGGTAAACTCCTTGTTTATCGGAATCTTTACTGTATCTTCGAAGGGTATTACCGAGAACTTATCGCTAATGTATTCGTGCTTGTAGTTCAGCTTCGTCAGTACATTTTTGCAAAGTGGTTATTAATATATCAGGAAACGACTTGTTTTACCCCTTTGTACCTCCCGCGGCTAATCTCGCAATCTAAACTTGCGCACCCGCACATATACATATACATCTCGTGAATTTCAGTCGCTCAAAAGAACGAAACAGTATAAACCTCTTTCTCTCGCGAAGCATCATTAACCCGGGCGCGAATCTTATATACCGGGGGCGCCTTGTAAACACGCGCACTTACCAGTGGAAAATTCACGGGCAAGCACACACGCCGACCTCTGTACCCCCCTAGTAAAGAAGAGAGAGCCCGGGGTATTAATTACTCGAAAACCGCGCATTTCTTTGAGGCCATGTGGACTTGCCAAATACAGCGAAGCGAGAACGGGAGAACATCCTGGCGTGGCTTTTATCCTCTCTCTCTTCACTCTCTCTCTCTGCGCCTTTTTCTCTCTCTCTTCTTCCAACGCGCAAGAGGGAATATTTACAAATATCACGAACGAACGTCTGCCGTCGTGAGAAAGCACCGCTTGTTCGCGGAAAGAAAGCTCCCTTTTTATTGTGTCGCGCGATTGTGTCGAAAGTGTGTGCTTTTCCGGCTGCCTTTGATGTGTGGTGAGCGAGAAAGAAAGGGTGCCTCGTATTTTTTTTTTTGAAGTAGCGGAAAAGTGTTCTGCTACGTGTGGGTGTACCGGTTGTTTGAGGAATTCGACTTGGACGGGTCTTATGCGATAAGGAAATGATTGCTTTGAAAGAGTGGTGGGTGTTTGGTGATAGGATTACCATTTATATTGAAATTCCATATTTGAGTTATGACGATTTTGAGCCGGAAAGTATTTTGTTAGAATTATGTATTTCGTCTAATTGATCAAAATTAAAATATAATCAGAGAAAAACTCAGCAATTTTGAAAGACGTGTTGTAAAAAGCTATACGTCACCTAGCTTAAGCCAAACTACCTGTCAATTATCATTTAATAGTATTTCACGAATTAAGATACATTTAAAAAAATCTATGAATCATTCTTACTCGTATATATAACGTATCATTCTTCTGGTAAGTAAACATGAACACAACAAATTACTTAAATTTAACTAAAAGCTAATAGAAAAGTTAACATTTCGATTAGCTCACAAATTTACGAAAATTAAAAATTGTAAATTGAATATTGAAGAATTCAATCTAACATATTTATGAACTGTCAAAATGTTCCTAACGAACCAATCACTTGCTAAACAAACCATCATCGAATCATCATCGAACCGCCACTACAATCGCACACCACACCACACAGCGTCATCGACTCTGTCTTTACCCCCCACAGCAAACCGTCACCATCGCCATCACCATCATCATCATCGTCATCATCATCAGCCGAAAAAGAAAGCCACCAGCCAAACGTGAAATCGCGACGCTTTGCGGTTTCACCTGGCAAATAAGCCCCTTTTACTCTTTTTCTCCTCTCACACACTCGCCCCCCTAATAGAGCTATTACATATACACTCGGCGTTCGCCTTCGAGGAACACTACTGCACGCACGCATTACCATAACGCGTCTGCTTGCATACATATATATACACACATGCATGGAAGGGAGCGCTAGCCAAGAGGGAGACAGAGAGAGAGAAAGTGCGGGCGTGCGTGTGCTACGTCCCTCGTGTGTCTTTAATTGGTAGAACGTCGCTCGCTCGCGTGAAGACGCACGCAGCTCGGGTAATCGTCGTTATTACGCCAACGCACGCAACGCGCGTGTGTATAGTGTGCCTCTCTCTTTCGTGCATTATGAATGCGCGCGCGTAAACTGCAGCCCGAAGCGCGAGGGCGCAATCGCAGTGTTTCTACTTTTCCGAGGCGAATGTGCGACTTCTGTACTGCGATCTTCGACTTAGGCTACACGAGAGCAAGACAATACAATATTTCTGTAATTATTGTCTCGCTCTTGTAAAATCTTGGAAATTTCTCTCTTGTCTTGGTTTTATCAGTAAATAGGAAAAGCATTATTGTCTTATCTTGAAACCTTGATCGTATTGGAGTTACGCAGACGTGCGACAGTAAACAAGTCAATCATTAGAGAAGGTCTCAATCCCAAATACCCGGGAAACGCAAGGTCCACGCGACAATGGAGTTACGCAGACGTGTAATAAAAATTATCGATTTAGCTCGATAAGTGTAATAGGTGGTGTATAAGCGCGAAATTTGAGATGCATTAGTGCAGAGTTATACTACAACGTTTCCTATAATGCGATTAGATAATTTGGTCGATATATACGCTGGTAGGTAGTATCTCTGGGTAGCAATCACTTAAATAATACAAAGCATCAGTTATTCTCAATTAAAGCCAAGAAATTAACGTATTATTCAATTACAAAAATTCAATCATACAATTCTTTTCATAAGAATTATCGTAATAATAATAACAACAACCAAACCGTAAGACAGAATCGTAGGTGGACAAAAAATCGAAGAAACCGAAAATCGCAAACGACTGCAAACGTCAGCTTCCCCCCTCGACCCGAATATCCTTCCACCCGCGCACTTTTTAAAGATTCAATTCCAGATAACGCACGATACAATTGCCACCTGCACGCACCTTCTCGTGCGCACGCGCCAGCGTCTCTCGGCGGATTAGCGGTAAACAAGTTACGGCCGCGCGAACGGCTCCCCGGAGGATGTTTACGGTCTCCGTATAAGCGTAGCCGTGCGGTCAATCGCTTTCGGGAACGGGATTTCTGCGGTCGTATTTGCTGACGAGGCAAGAGCGGAAGGCGATAGCCTTACTGGAGGATGGGAAGGGAGAAGAGAGTCGTTGCGGAGTGTCGTTTTTTTTTTTAAGTGCTATTGCATTGTTTTGTTTGGCGAGTTGGGGATATCGAGATGTGCCGCGGGGATGTTGGGTGGTCAGTTGTTTTTCGAGGAGATAAAGGATTGCGCGGTAGGTTGAGATATTTATGGATTTGCAGGGTTGATAAAAGTAGGTTCGGCTGATATGTTATATTTTGAAGGATTATGTGGGTTTGTGTTGTTATTTATTGGCATATGGGTTTGAAGGGTTATTGTAACAAAAGTGAACTTTAAAAGTATAAGA
This sequence comes from Torymus flavipes, assembly GCA_030522905.1. Classification (NCBI taxonomy): domain Eukaryota; kingdom Metazoa; phylum Arthropoda; class Insecta; order Hymenoptera; family Torymidae; genus Torymus; species Torymus flavipes. The sequence goes on along the minus strand of JAPYZO010000245.1, from coordinate 24,241 downwards.
AACAGTGCGTAAAGTACATGATGAAATATTTGCATCATTCTCTTCGCAGTATGATTCTTATATTAAACAGCATAACTACCTTATCCCACCTTCTTAAAAAAATAAGATGTTTGTATTATAGATAAAATAGGACTTAAATGGGTGTTTGTTTACTTCCCCAAGCCGCCGTAGGGCTGAACCGTTTCAAGTTTCACTCGCGTGCTGCCTCGCCATTCCAAGTTAAATTAGAATTCACCTAAGAAGGTGTTTCTGTTTGTTTTATATTTTAATAGGATCTAATCTGAGATCCAATTTGGGGACTGGGGAAGACACCGTCGCTGCAAACTTTTATCTTGATTAGATAAGGGAGCTCGGCTTCCTCTTCTGTTTTTTCATTGCTTGGTCAATTCTCGAGATATTATCTTATAATTGCCGCAAAACAGCGCGAGTGACACGCCGTAAAATTAATGACAGTCCGTAAGATAATGAGTTCCAGCAGTTATATGTACGTATAAATAAGTAACCAGATATGTATACATATTTAATTCCAGTCTTACACGCCGTTTATTAACAATTTTCTCATCCCGCCCTGTTGACAATAAAAGAGTGAAAGAACAAAAAAACAATCACGAACTTTGCATACATCAGGCAACCCAAACAATAAACCACCCTCGGAAAAATGAAAGATTCAAACTTTCCCCCGGCCGCGCTCATAAAGAACCGATCCATTCCCTCAGACGTCACTCGCGGAATGTATTCGCCGCGCATATAATAACGACGATCGCGCTGCCGCGTGGAAAAACAAGCGCGGGAGTATAGAGCATTTGCATGTGGCGATCAGCCATGCGTGCGAAGAGCGGGAAAGAGATATTCGCGCTTCCCACCGATATTGGTATATCCTTTTTACCAACGTCTTTCGCGCTCGCAGTGTGTGCGATTCAGCGAAAACGCAAGCTGAGAATTGTGTGTAGCGTTATTGGGCTTTTCGAGGAGGAGGAGGACCCGCCGCGGAATCTGGGAAAATGGAAGAGTGTAGATTTGTTTGGATTCTATAGATGGTATTGCAATCGTCGTCGTTTGAATTTGAAATGTATGGAACTATGGTTTCAATAACCATCGCGAATGTTTCCCTATGAATATTCAGTTAAATCATTTTTAGAAAAAGCATTTCGTCATCTAGTGGACAAAAATTTTATTCTGAATAAACAGAACTTTTCTTCATACAAACATTTTTTCTAGATTATAGTCTTTGTTTTTGATTACCACTAGATTTTAACAAAATCATCTTCTTCAATCTCCTATACACAAAATTATCGCTTTCGAATCAGAGCTTATTTCAATCTACATTCAGAATTCGAATACAAAACGCAGCAAGTAAAGATCGTGATATCAAGTTAGAAAACATCAGAGGGCTTCATCAAGAAGAAAGGGAGAAAAACACAGCGCAAACCTCATCACTCGTAAACTCTTTAAAGGGACTCGCGACACCATAGCAATCCAATATCGCACGACTCAGCACGACGACGACGTAACAAACTTAAATAAAAACCGCGCGCAATTACGCGTAATCGAATCGCGCGGCTCTCTTCAAAGACAAAAGAAAGCGTCGTCGCATCGCCTCTCTTTATATTCGTTCCCTCCTTTAAAGCGAGCCGCAGGAGGGTGGAAAAGCGTCAACAGATCGGTCAAACAAAATTATAAGTCTATCGCGCGCGCGCGCGGTCTCGGGCTTTTCCCTCCCGCGGGCCAAATAATAATAAATTAACGCAGACGCCGAGAGAGTTACTTAAGGCGACTTAACGAATATAGATTAAAAGTTGGTCGAGGCGAAGAGAGAGAGAGAGAGCAGAGAACGAAGCAGATTTTCTCGCGGCGAAAGCGAAGCGCCGTGTGTTTGTATTTTAATGAGGGAGCTATGCTAATCCTTCGCGGCACGCCGCCGTCATTGCTGCTGCCGCGCCTTTTTCGCCAACACCCCGCGAAAGCTTTGACGTATAGACGCGGCTTTTCGGCTTGCTAAGCTGATGTTGACTATTCTTTCGTGGGCTATCGGTTGGCTGTTTTTATTGAATTTAACAAGCACTTATATATACTATATTTTAACAATCGTTAAATAATACTGGACAGCTGCGTGCATTTCGTGTTGAAAAATAAAACAACCCATATACGTATTTTATTAAAACTGAGCAAAAAGAAAAATTTCTGCGCATCAATTTGCGAATATAATCCGAAAACGCGCGGCGCAGTCCAATGTGGGATTGCTCTTTTACCTCTAGTTACCATATACACGTGCTTTTTGCGTTCTCTCTTTTCCGGAATCCGCTAAACTTGTTTCTCTTTCGGAGCGCGCGCGTTGTTACGCCAAGCTGAGCGTGTAAGGGCCCCCGCGCGCGGAATAAATTCGCACTTTCCCGCGCGCCGTGGCCGGCCCGAATATTTACGAATTTCCGAATTTTAAAGGGGACGTGTCGGGAAGAGAGAGAGAAGCGACATGTCAAACTGACGCATCTGTTGCTAGCCGGACTTGCGGGATAGGCTTGTTAGCGGAATTATTAAATCCTTTCGCGCTGTATGTTTTGGGGTGGAAATTGACGATACACAAGTGTTGAATCTCGATAAATTGTTAAGGTAGAGTGAAATTTCGATGTTGGTGATATTTAAAAGTTTATCTAACTTTAAAGGGTATCTTAAATGTTGAGAATTTTACGATAAGATGCATTTACGATTGCATCATTGTTTGGCGATATTTTTTAACGCTAGGTGGCGTTTTGCTTTTTATGGAAATCTTTTGTTGAAGTAATCGTTTAAATCTTTTAATTCTTAAATTCGCGTTTTAATGAAATCAGAATGTGATACTTAGTAACAGTCAATTTATCAAATTAAAGTTGAGAACTGAATTTTGTTATTATATTTAATTGTTAAATATACATTAAATCATTATTTGTATTAAATGACTTTAGTTATCTTCAAAGATCTTCTTTTAAAGTTCATTTTCTAACTATCGCGTATAAATTCCCTATCTGACCCAGTGCCATAATTCCGCGTCACGAAATCGATCGGTCACGTGTGTTAGCAGTCAGTAGCATATTCGCTCCATCTCCGCCCCTTTCCATTTTCCTTTCATCGAATGACGAACTGAATTCAAATCACCTGAATTCTCAAAAATATTCACACGTTAGCTAATATAAGATGGTTTTACCTCGATTAAAATTTAAACAGTTTCAACTTGTTAATAATATACATCAATAAAACATGACTCATGTTATGTGAACGATTCTTACATCTTAGTAATGCCATTACGCAGGACGAGCAAATATTTGTTTCCGAAATAGAAGAATCTCTGATAAACTGCAAAACCTCGGTTCAATTAACAACGTTTGCCATTGTCCCGAAACTTTCTCCAGCCCCGCGCGTCGCATCGTCCGGGCAAGTTACCCTCCCCTGCGCTCGCATTATTTAAAGTACGTGTAGTACACATTCGGGGATTGTGTCTCGAGACCGTTCGAGTCGGGAGCGAAACTTTTCCCTCTCTCGCATCGCTCGCACACATCCCTAGGAAGTTTTCATGGTTATCATGGAGGGAGGCGAGGAGACGGCCAATCGAGTCCGACGCGTACATATATAGGTATAGACGTATTTACAGCGCGCGACTTCATCCCCGTCATATCGCATCCAAATCTATCTATTAAGCTCTTGACAACCCACTTGGAGTATCAGGAAGACATAAACAAGAATATCCCCGACGGACGATATTCGCTCGCTCGGCGGCGGCGGCGGCTGGATTCGTCCTCGTAAATGTAGTGAAATTTACGTCGATGTTTCTGCCTCGCGAGTGGAAGGGAAAGTTCGTATATCGGGCTTTATCGTTATCTCTGTTTGTTTGCCTGATTGTTTATGCCGGGCGATTGGACGGGATTTTCGTGATTGTTTTTCTTCAATGGGTATCGATTAAATGTTAATATTCGGATATCAACTTTCTGTCGTAGCTTATTCTTATGTACACTTATTTGCGTAGCTTATCAATAAGGTTATTATTTATAGTATTCAGGACTTATGGATAATAAATGAAGATTCTTTTAACCCTTCTATTTAAAATTGATATTCTCTGAGGAAAGATCGACGTATATAGGTGTGTGGTTTTCATGTTTCGAGGTAAATTTAGCTAGAAATATCACTAGTTGTTTATCAGTATCAAACATTAATCTTTATATATTTCAGATTCAATTGATTTCCCTGCTTTATAGAATTTCAATGAAAGGGTTAGCAAAGACTATTAGAAAACCGTTTGAATAATTTATAGCGATTCCTTTTCTAAATTTATTAAATCCACAACAACCAAAATCAAAACCAATAATGCTTTTCAGAATAACCCCCTATATAATATACACAAAGTACAAATCGAACAATAATCCTTCCTTGAATCCTAATCTCCACCACCGAATGAATCAATCGCCCTCCACACTATGGAGCCTCTCGCACAGGCTCACAAAAGAACAATAATCTATTTATCCAAACAGTCCAACTGCCCGAAAAAAGCGAAATAATTGGAAAAACGCGCAGCGACGGTCCTCCTCTATGCACACACGTACTCCCAAAAGCCTCTCCTTCCAAAAAAAAAACGAGCAAGTAAAACAGCCCTTGGGATCGCCAGGATGCAGCGGCAGCAGTTGAAGCGAAGCCGACGAAACAAAGGGGATCACGTACGGTTTCATCTTCGCTGCATAGCGGCAGTCCGTGTGTTGACTGAGTTATTCGGTCCCTGATCCTTTGGAAAATATTCAATTGACGCAAGCGCGCGAGGCGGCGGCGCGAGACGCGCAAGCGTATATATCGATTTATATTCAGCCCCGGGCCCGAGACAAAGCGGGCATAATCCGCGTTTAATTGAAAAACTTCCGCGGCAGAAAGAAGAGAGAGAGAGGGAGAGGGACAGGGAGAATATCTCTTCCACCCCTCCCAACTGAGAGGTACAAATCGAACGAGCGCCTATATACCCGTTCTATATCAATGGGTCGACATCGTTACGTCATTTTCTTCCCCCCGTAATGTCTCGCGGTTACAAACGGAGATAGAATCGTAAGCGTTGCGTAATGAGGTAGACTGGAAAATCCGTCTCCGAGGCGTTATTGTGTCTCGTTTTTTACTGTTGCTTGGGGCCTTTGTCTAGCGGTATTTCTTAGCTGGATGCTGTGTTGACTGTTTTTGAAGGGTATTGAAACTGAATGAGTTCATTGAGAGAATTATGTACCGGTTACCTAATCAAAAAATAAACTCGGAAAAATTTTAACGTGGATATAATGTATTTATGGTAAATACATAAGAGGCCGCGCGAAAATGATTTGCTCGTTTTTATTTGTTATTGATAGTTTAGCAAAAAACTGAGCAAAATATTACTTTCTTGCACTAACGCAGGATACTATGCGTGTACTCATTACATAATGTACAATTAGCAATTGTCAGATTAAATCCTGACTTTTCTACTCATATTATCAAAAATTTACCGCCACTTAGGTATACATTTTTGGCCATTATTTTTTCATTAAATTTATTTTTAATTTCAAATTTTCAGCAAGCTCCAAATAATTTAAATTAGCTTTTATTTCTATTTTGGTATACAACGAAATCCTTTTAAAATAATACAAGTTAAATATTTTTCGAAACAAGATAAGAACGATCGCACAACGTTACATTTACAAATTAAAGTATTCATACCGCCGCAAACTCGCCCACCTCTCGCAATCTTATCTTCTAAACAGCCAGGCCAAGCACCCTGCCCTCCCCCCCCCCTCCCTCTCCTCGAAATTTGTATTTTAACAGCGCGCGCCCAGTGCTGCGAACGATGGGGTTAAATTTGAAAAGTTTTTAAGTGTACCCAGGACAAGCTTCCGTGTACTCGCGCTTCTTGTTTGCGGCCCCGTGCGCGCGCGTCAGTCAGTCATATCCCCTATACCGACCCACCTCGAAACTTCCCGCAGGAATGATTAACCTGACGCAACGCTGGAAAATCGAGATACACCCTCGCTTGTATATATATACACTCGATGACGATGCTAATAATAACAACCGCTGGCGGATGGGATTGGCTAAATAATATGATGGCAATGTATATAGTGGTGGGCTGGTAATTACGCGGATGGGTTGATTGTATCTTAGTTGTGGCTGATATTGCTGCTGGAGGTTCGTTGTTTGGTTTGAATTGGATAAGGAAATGAATTGAAAACATGTACTTTTAGTTTCAGGGTTATCGCAGAAGGATGCATTATTTGACAGCCAAAAAGTTTAATCTACAAAATTATTAGTATAAACAAGAGGACAAGTGAAATTATGGATAAATTAAATACCTATATCCACTCCAATATCATAAGTTTATGTGAAATTTCAAATGCTGCATCTTAAATCAAATTATGATTTTAATTTTTCTTCAGTTATTTGTACACATCTTCTCCCAGCTGATTCTACTTATCTCCAGTGCTTAAAATTACAAATTGACACTTACCTCCGAGCCCCCTGACCCCATTCACCCGGAAAAAGTACGAGTCGGCAACATCCCGTCACCTCTCATAAAGAACAGAAGGCAAAGAAGACTCTCGTCGAGTGCCAAAAGAACAGACGGTAAAAACAGCTCTACCCCCGCCTCAACAACGACAATTAAAATATGACAATCGTTAGATTTAATTATCGGCTGAATTCACCCCTCTCCGCCCAAAAAATACCGCTCCGTCTTTTTCGTCGACAGTGCTTTCCACCCCTTTACGTTATTAAGCGCAATCAAAGACTTTCCGAATCATTTGTAACCAGCGCTTTGTCGCGCGGCGCGCAATAATTATCGTCGGCTCTCTCCTCTCGTTTGTTTTATCGGAGTCGAGAGTACGAGGACAACGGATCGGAAGGCGAGTTTTATCTCCACGGCGATTTCACGACGTTTATGAAGAAAGTTTCGAGCAGCTTTTAATTTGTCTTCGGTCCTTCTGCGACGCTGACGCGCGATGGCGTTTCTTTTTCAGGGTTGGTATTCTGTCACGGAATTTGAATTGTATATTCGGTTGTCGCGGGGTGCAGGGAGTTGATGAATGTGGGAGTAAAAATTGCAAGATTTTGATATAATTTATGTAATTCGGGAAATGATACGAGTATCACTGACATTGTTATTCGCATGTAAAATCATTATTATGAAACTTAACAAAGAAAAGAAAAGATTGGATTAAAATATACTATGGACTTGTGATTAAATATTTATAAACGCATAAAAATCTAAAACATGTTTATGAAAAAAATCAAACCACACAACAATTTTCTTCTTCACATTAACAACTCTCCCCTCCTCAATCTTTTCTTCACAGTCTTCAAATCTACAGAACAAACGGCATTAAAAAAGAGTGGAAAATATTGCGACAGCCCATAAAAAAAAGAAAAAGACAAACCAAGAAACTTCGGCGAACTTTTATAGTGTCGGGGCGAAGAAATAAAAGACAAACTACACAGAGAGACGCGCGCGCTCGCCGAAAATTTGCATCCTCGCCCTATACCCTGCGCGTCATTATGCGGCCATATCGATCGGCCATCGGCCGCGAGTTTCCCATAAATTCTTCGTCTCTCGCCAGGGCGCAAAGTCGATGTCTCTTTTTTGCAGTTGTAAGGCGCGCGCGCGACGCCACCGTGACAACAGGCGAGTAAGAGAGACGAGGACAACAAGGGCGGAATACATTTGCACCTCGCGCATAAAAGTTTCATGGCGGCGCTTTAGAGGCGATTACAAGCGGATTTATACGGTTTCTATGGCTGTTTATTCTTTTATGGCTGACGAATTATTTAGACGATTAGGTCGACGAATGGGGAGAGAGTTTATTGACTGGTGTGACATAGGGCTGTGTTTTAATAACTGACTTGTGAGTATAAATCGTTTGGGATTGAGTTTAAATATATACGCAAACAAAGTTATAAGGGTAGGTAGCCAGAATTTTATTCGATCAGAATAAATAGGATTTTTGTATATTTTTGTCTATTTTCAATATATATTCAAACACATATTTGATAAAATAGAGTATTTACATTTTTAAGATGTAATTTTTTTTTTAATTATAATAAATTAAAAATATATAATACATATAATATGTATGTTGGATAATTTTCTATCAGGTTAATCTCTAAAAATAACTCCAACATAAATAATAAAAGACCGCATAGTTGGCAAAAAATTAATTTTAACATCGACAAAAAACGGCATCGTTTTTGCGACAAAATATTTGTTTATCGGCCCAACTCCAGCCGCTCCACATACCAATTTTTTGCCTACCCATCGATCCAAGTTTTTCGAGAATCCGCGCCACACCAAACACCAGGACAATTTAATCCCCGCTCTTCAGGGCACGTGGAAGGTGCGAAAAGTTTATTTTCCGATATGTTAATTAAATATTTGGAAAAGTTTACCTCGTCCCATACGGGCGAGCGCGTGAAATATCGCAGCGTGTGACCGATAAAACGCGTACACGCGCGCGCGACGAAAAAGGGGGGAGACGACGTGCGGTCGCCTCGCGGTTCGACGGGGCCGCGAATTTTCGGTTTTTCGTTTAATTAAAATATTTTCCGCGAAGTTTGCCACCGGCGAGTGCGTGTAGGATGAGGGAAAAAGCAGGTGGACAGTTTGCGCTCGCATTTTGCAAAATCGATAGGGTGTATAGCGCGGGAATTTTATTTGCGAACTCAGCGCATGTAATTTTGCGCGGAAATTTTTTAACGATTAATAGCTTACGCTTAAATAATTTTATTAACACCAATTCGATATACATACTATACTTTTTTTATATTTTGTTTACACGAATATACAATTACTGTGTACTAATTCTTCCTTTTGTTTCTTTTTATTATTTTGGAATTTTTTTATAATTATAAAATTATTATTATTTTCAATAATAGATAAACGAAAGATTCTTGAAACTTTTTCAAACATAATACAATCATACAATGAAACAGTAAATTAAAATAAAGTAACTTAAGAAATGTTTAAATGATAATACTTTCCAAAGTAATGAAAGCTCGTTTCTTACAGTTCAGGCGAACGAAAAAAGTGTCAATAAACGGCATCGCCAGACACTGTATTCAAGACGAAGAAAAGAGAGAACCTTATAAGACTCGGAATATTTCCGCGAATCTTAACAGATTAATTAATATAATTTCTCGGGGGCGGGCGAGGCAGTCAGCGCGAGCGCGCCGCCCTGTGAGACGGAGATGAATATTATTAAGGTTAATTATAATTGGAAAAAGAAAGCCCCGGCAAATATTTCCAAGCCTCGAGTGAGAAAGCCGACGGACTTTTGTGCACCGCGCCGAGATCGCATTGAGGCCGATCAGTCGGCGTTTATTTAAATGAGTTTGATTATTTTGATATCCATTCATTTCGACGAGCCCGATTCGATATTTATGAACCGTTCAGTCGTTACTTGGCCACGGGAGAAAGTTTTATCTTCTTAATTACCTGCGATTGTGATGGAGGTTTCTGTATTTAAATGGATTGTTTCTTTTGTCTTATATCAACTAATATAGTGTAGTGGGAATCGTCAAATGTTGAAGTAAAAAGATACGTGTAATCAAAACTAGTTTAATTACTTCCATTATAAATTGCTGTACAATTGTAATTACTGTGATTATTAAAGGATATGCTATCTGTCTAGCAGAAACAAAAAAATGTAACTGAAAGTATCTCATTTTTTAATCAAACCAGCTTTTGCATTATCGTAATTTGTCAACCCAGCAAAATAATGTATCAGGAAATTAATTTTCCGCGCGAGCCGAAAGTTTCGGGCGTCCCGCAACGGCGATATTAAATATGAAGAATGAATATTTATGAACAATAGGCGCGTATTTATGCAATATGTCCTGCGGGCTCTGGCGGGCCGGGTCTTAGCCCGGGCGATAATTAAATTCATGCTAATACGAATGGGAACGCGCGCGCGTCGAGGCGTTGGTCAAATAAGGGCCGCCGCGGAGTTTTTTCATAAATTAGCCGATTAAAGTTTCGCCTCGAGCGATGATAAATGAAGTTTTGAGAAAAGAGATTATATGCACGAAGATATGCTTCTTCCAACAATTTAATTTGTTTCACATTGTAATGTTTAAAACGGAAAAATCAGAAATATATCGATAATATAGATGACGGTGCTCTTCTGATGATATAAATATGTAAATGAAGCTTTCGCTCTTTCTCACTAATTAAATTAACATACATTATGTATATGTACACCACGAAAAAGTGAAACTATCAAATTACGCCTTCCCGACTTTAGTACACGAACGCAAACGGTTGTGTGTTGGCCCGCGCGCGATGTTTTGATGACGAGGTGGATTATCGCGCGGGTTATGCCTCCCCCTACACGTGAGCGCGGGCGCGGGCCCTTTCAATCCACTTTCGCGCTTCCCGCTCTCCTCTTCTTCTATTGATTTGACGGGAAACCATCAGACTGCGGGTAAATATTATCCTCGAATTGCTGCGCGGAGCGGACCGAGCGCGAGACAAATTTTCCGACCGATGTTTCCGCGTGTTTAAAAAATCGCTGATGTGACTGAAGATAATGTCAGAAAGTGCATGTGCGTAAGAGAAGTTATTGTTTAGAAATATTTTTCTTTTTTGTGCAGATTTTCGTTGGCAAGCAAACTTGTAGCGAGCATAGAAGTATTTTTGATACATAAATTATCTTCATAGAATGTTTGACTAAACCATAATGCGCCACCTATCAGATATCCTAGGAACTAGAACTAAGAAGCCACTCTTCATAAATTAACTTTGTTTCGATATATCTTTCATTATTTATCAGCGATACCAAAATGCGCTAGAAAAACTTTTTTCTATACGAAAGTTCTTCAGATACGGTTTTAAAAAGCTTAGAGAATGAGTAAGTAACCGAACAAGACGGTAAGACAATTAGTTACCAAACGAGACGGTCTCCCACATAAAAGAAAAATAACAGAACCCTCGACTACACGCGGCGGACTTGCATCGCATGTCTCATTGCAATCGGCGTTATTGAGAGAATCGCGCGTCTATTTTTTTTCCAACCTCCCCCTCCCACTAAAACGAACCAATTGCGATAATCTCGGCCCCTCTATCAGCGCGCACAGCAGAGGAATTAGGCGCGAAGTGTTTTTATATCTCGCTGCGAATCAGACGGCGCGAAACTTCGCCTCATCTCTCCCGAGCGATTATTGGACCGATAAAGCAACCGGCGGCAAGTTGGGGAAATTTGTTTTCTAATAATCAGTGTACTGTTACCCTTGAGAGAAAGTTTCCGCGCGAGTTGCGAGGGCTTTTTTTCTGCGCTCAAGGTATATACCAGCCCCCGTTTTAAAGTCAATCTTCTTCGTTTAATCTATGAGGGATATACGCTCGTTCCCCCGCCATTCATCGCCAACTGTTTTAAAGTTTCGCGAGGCTCGATATACTTGCGAGGGCCGGGAATCGTTGGCTAGCGACGTTTTTTCTTCGTAATGGAAAGGGGGTTCTGATAATATACTGTGAATTTTAAAATAGCTATCTATATAGAAAAACATCTAGTATTTTGGTGGATGGTGTACGTAGGAAAATAATTAGCCTAATATAGACAGGCAATTTCTCTAGCAAATGTTTTTCACGCTAGCAGATATAAATGTGACCCTCTTCCAACTTATCGTGCGATTATTACGCGGAGAGGGTACATGCGTGGCAAGAAACACGCGAAAAACCGCAACGCGACAAAGGTGTAGTATGAGGGAGTGGAAATGTAATCGCGACGCAATTACTCGTCACGTGTGTTTATAATGAGCAAAACAGTTGCGCAGGCGTTGAGTTTCGGACTTTGTACATACGTGAGTTATTCGTGTAGCTCTGCTTTCACGATGATCTCACGAGCAATTTTTAATGATCAATATATTTATAACAGTTGTACATGTATAAGAAATATTTTTTGTAAGAAAATAGATCGAATAAACTTTTTTATCTGTTTGTCAATATCAAACATTCTAGATACGTTAAAAAATTGCATACCTGTACAAAGCACCTCCAGACTTTAAAAAATTTAAAAACTAAATCTTAAAAAGAAGTAAAATAAATAAAGAAGTCTCTTCCTCGCTCTCAACTTATTACCAAACAAGCTCATTCTCTCTCTCGGCCCCGTCTCACATCTAATTAGAGCCTTCGGGACTTCTTAGACAAAGTAGACTCGCGGCATTACGGGGAACAATCCGCGTCGTCTAAATAATGCACAGGCTCGCGTTGACTTCAAGGGTCTCTCGTATAACACGTTTTCGCTATAAACCAGCGGCTCTCTCACTCCCTCGCGTAAATTCGTCGCGACCTTCTCGCGTCGTTCGCCGTTTCTGCGTGCCAGTACGTTCTGACTGCGTTGCGTAAGATGGCACAAGGAAGAGGGTCTTATTTATTGAAGTATCGTGGAGAACTTTTTTGTACTTGATATTGTGAATTGACGAACTTTTGTGATGTTTAAATTTCAGGTATCTAAACTAAAAACGTCCCGAGCTTTAAGTTATATAGTTGTTATATCGATGTCGGACCAATTCTTATTTAAACTACTTGAAACTTGGCTTCTGACTGAAAATACAAAGATGAAGGATGCAATGAAAATTTCTTGCAAACCTACTTAAACTAGAACCGAAACGCAATCAGCGTTTTAAACCTGCTTAGCGAAATTCAGAAGCACCATTCCAAAATCGAACACGTATCGATGACCCAATTACACAGCGGACACCTCGAAAAACCCCATAACTCACTCGCACTCTCTCTTTCGCCTTTCCTGCGAAAAAAATATAGAACGCAGCAGCAGCAGCAACGCCTATCAACTCTCGTGAAGAGCCGATAATCCCGCAATTTGTATTTATTCCCCCCTGCTACTCTCCCATCCGCCCCCCGTATAAACTCCTCTTCGGCGCGCGTGGGGCTACGGCGTTATAACGATGAAAAATTCCGGCTCGTCATCTGCTCTCTCTCTCTCTCCTTTTTTTGCCGAGGGTATATACGTACACACGGGTGGCGCGAAAAAATTCTTTTTAGGCGCGCGCTGAATTCCCGCGGCTCTTGTATGGCTTACGCTGCTATTTTTCGCCCGCCGGCGATGACAACACCCCAAAGAGAGAGAGAGAATGAGGGGCGATGCTATTTTGCATACTTATGTGGTAATATGCTCAGGAAAATTCCGAAATTGGCTATGTAAAGGTAACTTTATGGCCTTATTGATTTGAAAATATTTTCGGTTATTTAGCAGGTCTGGAAAGGTTGCAGCCAAACTGTCTTCTTTTTTTTTAATCGATATGTAAAATTTTACTTTTATTTTTTAACAATAAAATTCCAGACAAACATGTATTAGATTTCTGTTGCCTCTTTTGCATTAATCAATTAAAGATAATTAAGAAGACGTTTCTTGGATAAACAAAGCTGGCAAGACTCGCGCGATCGTTACGCGGGCAAAGTTTTCGTTGAGAGCAAAGTCGTCGGTTCGCCTAAGTGGAAAATGACAATTAAGTAAAATACACAAGCGGAAAACAAAGGGAGAACGATTGTGAGGAGAAAATCGCGCTTCCCGCCGTTAATTAGAAATTCAGCTTGATGGACAAACAAGGAAAAATTAAAAATTCTTCAAACAAACTTTTTCCTCCTCCGGTAAAGCAAACTGTGTTTCGATTTTCTCGAACTTGAGAAGACAAAGATAGGGAAAAGTAATTGCGCGAAAAAACCAGTGTGGTTAGTTTGGAAAATATTTTTCCACATTGATTACAAGAACTGTAGATATATTATCAAACGTATTCGATTGCGATAATTGTAAGTAACAATGTATTTATTTTACCTGTTTCTTTTGCTACAGTATAATCGTAATAAACTTATCTAAACGCCGTCTAATGTATAATAAACTAAACAAATATTTTCTCATGCGCGCCATACGTCTTCTGCTTTTTCCTCGCAGCTAAAAGTGTATAGACAGAGGACCAGTGGCTACCGATAAATTCACGGCACACATGGCAAGGTCGGGTAATAAGATGACTAAATTATGATGATCAGGTACCCTCGTGTCCGTTATTAATTGGCCCTTCAGAAAAATCCTTTAAAAACCCTACAGCCTCCCCGCGATCTATCAATAGACCCTCGTGAAAAATACCGACCACAAAAAAGTAATTTACATTTTTATATTTATTATATATAATTCCCATGAATTCACGTTCGCGAACCAAGTAATTATTCAATGAAAAATAATATATAAAGGAATATAAAATTATCGTTCATACTATTACAATCTCATTATATATCTTTCATAATGTTATTAATTTAACAGATCAACTCGCGATTTTATATAAAATAAAAATCGGAGACGCCGAGAAGGAAAAATTGTCCACACTAAACGGTCGATGAATATTTATGCAAGCCTTAATTAATCACATCGCTCTCATTACTCGTTTCGAATCATTAAATGCAACTTCAAATAACGACAGCATACACACATTTTTATCTCGCGGAGTTGCACTCTTCCATCCAATCCGCTTTTAATTAAAAAATACGAGTCAATAATAAATTTCATTATCCGATCTCCATCCTTTATTTTTGCGCTTCCCAAAAAAAGCCGACCGCTGTGCGCGCGATCATTATGCAAAATAAAAAGAGAAGAGCGCAAAAGAGTAAGAGTGAGCGAGTGCCGCGCGCGCACTTTAATTTGTTAACCAAAATAAACCGCGCGGGCAGGCCGCTATTAGAAGGAGCGACGGGATTAATGGGAAAATCGGGAGAGGCTACCCAACTCCCCGAGCGATAAAGCGCTAAGTAAACATGTTTCCCTTTCTCTTTCGCTTTATCCGCACTTTTCTCCTTATACTCCTTCTCTCTCTCTCTCTCACACACTCTCCTGGCGCGACTCCCTCTCGTTTTCTCCTCTTTTTACGGTCTGCGAAAAAATGCGGGTAGTAAATACACGCAAGTGTACCGGGAAGAGAGAGAGTGAATTGAAAATTGCTGTTTGAACGGTCCGCTTAAAATGGATCCTCCGCGCAAGAGCTGAAATTTTAGCGGGATCGATCGATATGCAAGCAGCTTTCTCGGGCTTTATTTTCGCGAGCCTCCGGTCGGCGAGTCTTGAAAACAAAAAGAAAGGAAAGTTTGTATACTTGGAGAGGGTTTAAAATAGGGCCGATGTCGTAATTTTAGTTGCGGAGATGCTAAATTCGCCCGCGTTATTTGGGTCGAGTATCGGCTTTGATCGTTGCTCTGTTTTACTGTTGTTTAATGAAGTTTCCGCTTTTTATTTTTAAAGCTTCAATTTGATTTTGACAGAGCTGATTTGATAAAACACTTTTAGATTTATCAGATGTCTGAATTTTTTCCTTTACAGGGTTATCGAATTCGAATACAATTGACATTTATAATCCGTTGATTAAAAAAAACTCAAAGCAATAAATTGATTGTAACGCTTTTATTCGCGTTCTAATACGTAAATATTGTAAAAAACGTGTAGCTCACTTAGTTATCAATGTATTTTTAAATCTACGCAAAATCAAAAACTAGAATACACAAGACCGCGTTATAAAAGATAATAAATATAATTGTCATTGCGTGTTCGCTTCACATAACGTGGAATCATATATTCCATATAGTCACGAATTTTGACATAAATTAATTTTAATAAACAAAATGATGCAATTCTTGTCACCGCCTTTAAAACTAACCTCTATGCCAATATAATCGAAACCACTATCCTCATTGATATATATTCATTAATTTCCCTTGACCAGCACACTCCGCGCAACCAATATCAGCAGTTCCGCATAGAGCAGCGCCATAGGAGACATATCTTTCTCCGACGACGCGCACACCCTCGTATGTTTTCGAGATAAGCAAGAACCGCACGGTTCTCTCTCACAGACACTCACCCACCCACCTACCCACACACACGATCCCTCGGTCGTTCCTTTCGAGTCCGAACGAAGAAAGGGTGTGTCGGACGGCCGTGTCCTGTCGTGTCCGATAGCTCAGACGTACCTTCTCTCTCTCTCTCTTCCATGTATGTGTGTGCATATGTGTGTGTGCGTACCCTTAGAATACGTGCGCGCGCGCGAGCGGCTAATTGCATAATAGAGTGCCCGCATGTACCGGAGAGACAGAGAAGCGTCGAAGGGCGGAAACGAAAGCGCGCGCGTTCACATAATCGGAGGTGTGCGCCCGATTATAACGGCGAAAAGGCCATGTGTATCAGGGATGTGTGTGTGTGGGTATACGGAGAATTTCGTTGTGCGTTTGATGTATAATGCCATATTGGAATATGGTCTGCGGGAGTGGAGAATTTTATTGAGCTGTTAATGCGATTTATGTTGTAAGGTTAAACATTTTGTTTAAAAATAATAACGTGTGGCTGAAATGACGGTCAATTTGAAATAACGAAACTCGATCTCTGTATGTTGATGATAGAAGCAATATAGTAATAGTTTTTACGTTTTTTATGTCAGTATGTAACTAATGCTATAAAATGTAATTGTAACAATAGAAACGACGAATATATCTTTTATCTCCGTAAATATAAGTAAGTAAAACTTTCATTAAAATGAATTTTAAAGCAATTTCTATTGTCACTAACCTATAGAATAATCCCGATATTAACTTTTTTTCCAATTAAACGAGTTTGGAAACAGTTCGAAATAGGCGTTTAGTTCGTAACGACAGTTAACCACTCGCGCGCTCCCTCTCTCTCTCTCTCTCTCTTTCTCTCAGATCTGTCGACTTTACGATGCTGGCTCGTGCGGCGAATCGTTGCCACGAAGGCGAATTATTCTCTGGGGTTATTACGCGTGCGGGCGCCGAATATACGTATATATACGGCAGAAACTTCTGACTACCTATCGTTAAATCTTGAGATTTTAACGTTGCAGGTGTCAAGCTTAACGTAAATAAATCAAATTCGTTCCTCCAGTGTAATACTTGCACATCTCTGCTCAATGCACCTATACACACAGGTTCTTTATTTCTGGAAGTTAAATCTTAATTTTAGGAAGTAAATGAAATTTTGCTTTCGGTTTCTTTCCAGGTAGTTCATTTAAAAAATCAAAAGACTAAAACCAAGAATTCTAAAAAAGAATTGAAACAATAGATTTACAATACCGCAGTATAACGCTGTATTGAAATTCCCAAGACCAAATCAAATCTTCGCACGCACGCCCAAACAACGCCCCAACAACCCACCCTCCCTCTCATTTTTACCAATCTCTCTCTCAAACTTGACCCACTCGTGTTCCCCCTACCTCACCCTCACCCCGCGTTAATTTAATCGCGGCCCTATAAACCGCCGTTTATTGCAACCCTTCCGGCCGAGTAGCCGACGACGCTTGTAAGGCGCGCTCGCGTGGGGTTATTAGACCGGCGGACCCGAGCCCTTTAAGATTCAGACGCTACCACCGTGCATCCGATCTCCTCCAGCTAAGGGCTCCTAACATCGTCCCGGCTGGATTAGCCACGCGGGTCCTCCTTCGACATGCTGCATCTAATTAGCTTGTTACGCCGAAATTGTTTTACGCCGGGGTGGAAGGGAGCGACGTGATTTGCGGCGGCGTTGGAGAGCTGCGGCCTTTGTTGGATTGCTCGTGTAGGAGGAAGAGGCTTGATATATATTTCAGGATGCAGCAGATCCCATCCATTCCCTTTACACTATTTATTCGTGAACCCATATACATTGTACCACCCGTATCACAATGTACCAGACACCGCCAGTCATCACCACCAGCATCATCGTCGTCATCCCACACTCCCGCTCGCGCGAAAAATCAGACGCATCAATCTTCCCGGGAAATCGATCCCTCGCTTCCCCCCCATAGCCGCCAATCCGCTAAGAACATCCCGCTCGTGCTATTTGTCTCGGGCCAGTTTCGTCGGCCGCTAATACGAGAATAAACACAGCGCCGCGACAAGAGGAGAGAGGATAAACCCTGCGCTGCGTCTTGGCCTCGACCTCTCGAGGGCTTTCTAATTAAGATCGTTAAGGCGCCATGAAATTCAAATTACGTATAATATCGGCCTGTGCCGCCTGGCTGCGAGGGTGTGTTACGACAGAGGACAGCGCGGTTCTCGGACACTCGGGGTGTGTCTTAGACGATGTCGGGCCTCTGTGGATGGAGCGAGGGGTTGGGAGTATAGTGGACTTCAGTGCGTTGTTTGATTTGGGGTTTGGAATGGTTTTGGAAAGGTAAGTGAGAAGCAAGTCTCGCGTTTCCCAACTATTTGGGTTTAAGAATTTTTTAAATAATCAACTCGCTTATCGTCGCATGTCTATACGTAACTCTCTTTTTGTTTTCTTTCGCTTCGTACCCCTTCGGGTATTTGGGCTTCATACCTTTTTAAATGATTCACTGTTAAAAATGTCCTCAAATTTAAGAAACTTTTGAGTTACAAATTTACTGGCTTTTAAGAATAACGTTTAATATAGAAATACAGATATTAGCTTTAATATAAAAACAATAAATTTTCGGCAAAAGTATAAATAAATACCAAATTTGAAATTTGATTTTTTCTGCCATATATTATGTGCTACCAGCCAGAGTCTAGTGCGCACGTCACCGCCAGGTGGCGCACCTCCTCCTTGTACCCTCACGTACCTAAGTTACCCGGTCCGAGGGGATATAGGAGCGTTAGTAAATATTATCATCAGCAACTATCGAAGTTTATTAAATTAATAAAGGCGCCTTTGTGTGAGAGTTAAATAATTGTTTTTATCTAATTATAGTTATTATAATTATTTCGATAAATTATTACGATTAGAAAATGTTAAATTATTTTCAAGACATTCATTCATTCTTGGCACTACAATTTTGATATTGTATCGAAAACTGCATATAAATATTGTATAGATTATTGCTTTGAATATTGAGGCAGGACAATACAATATCGAGATTAATCTTGCTAAATATTGTATCGATTATTTAGATATATTTGCAGTTGGTAGGATATTAGAATATCAAGATTATTCTTTCTATATATCGTTCAGTCCTACTTCCACTACTAACCAAAGTTACTTTTACTTAATTTATAATACTTCAGCTTTTTCACAAATGAGTTGGTCCATCTGATACAAAACAGATAGATTAACTATAATTTTTATTCCGTGTACAGCCATAGCTTCCCCGAGCACGTGTCTGAACCGAATATAGATTCCACAACCTCTAACATCTTAAAGACTCCTAACATCCCATCAGTCTAATAATTCAATTTCGTCAGCGCTCACACGACCACGCAGCAATCTAGCAATAAAACACACCGAATCAAATCCTCCCTAGCTGAACCCACTCTCCCCGCGTGCCGTGAACGAGAATTTCAATATACACATACACACAGACGCGTAAGAAAATACGACGCATCTCGTATATATATAAACGCTCGCTCTCGCAATATCTCCCCCCGCACTAGCTGACGAAGCTAAAGACAGACAAGTTGAGCGTCGGCGGCTCGGCTCTTTCCCCCTTTTATCGCCCCGGCGACTTCTCATCTTCTTCGGCATTCAATTTATAATAACTGTGGCAGCCGGTGATTTCGCGGCGGAATTTGCCGCGCGCGCGCTCGCACGCGTTTACGTGGAAAATAGCTCCTCCACCATTTGCCTTTCTGCGTATAGGTATATATATTGGACCGGCGAAGTATTGACGCCGCGCGTATAAGGGTGAAAGCGTTAATACGCTAATTGTCTTTTCTTCTTGGGTGAATGGCTTGAAATTTTTATAGAGTGGTAGAATAGTGCAAAACACAGAGGAGTTCAATTTTGGTTTTGTAGAATTTGGAGCATTTCTTTTTATATATACCTTCGAAACTGTGATATTTACTTGATTGGAAATAGTTTAAGTATTAATTCTTACAGAGACATGAATAATAACGTGAAAACTGATGGTGAACATTTGTTGATAACTACTTGCTGAAAAGATGTAAAAAAAACACTAAAATATCGAAACTACCAATACCACATTAACCGCAATCCTTCATACGTATACTATCCAAACGACTCTTTTATTTACGTTACCTCTCGAACACATCAACGAGATAGATTCGCTTATTTACGGTATATATCCAGAAGGTCACTCGAGGCGTCTCTTATCCACACACCCCCTCTTCCTCCCTCCAGAAAAAACGAGGAAGCCCACGACAAAGACAAAGAAGAAAGGAGCCATCGATTCGCGCTGCGTCGGGCCAAAAGAGAGAGAGAGAGGGCGCAACATAAATAAGACGAATGGAGGCGATCGGCAATAGAAAAATATCGAATGTACACGCGGAATGCCCCATAAATCGGGGCTTTTTACGCTGCCCCGGCCAATATCCTGGCGTTTTTCCTTCGGGGATACGTTGATACACTCACGACGACGACGTCGCCGGTGCGTATAATATAGTGGCTTTATGCCTAGAGCGCAGATGGCGATCGCCTCTGGGGTATGAGTTACGCGAGCTATTAGTGTCCACTCGTTTCTTTTAGGGGCAGGAGGGGGGTATTTATTGCTCGGAAAACACCGTGAAAGCTCGCGATGCAGGCGGGCATTGATTCCGAATGGCAGCGGTGCACTGTCTTAATGCTGCACGATTATCATAAGAATGTGTATGGGTGAGTTGTGTGTTGCAGGGTGAGGTAGCGGTAAAACGTGGTAGTTGCAATGCATCACTTATATGTTATTATTTATGCGTCGTCTATATATGGATCGAAATAGTAACTTAAAACTCTTTTATAATAGATAGATTGTTACTTATGCAAAAGTGCATCCAGTCAGTTAGTTATGTTGTGATAATCAGTCGTCAGTAAAATGAATTGAATGAAATGCGTCACAGAGGAACCGAATTTCCAAAAAAGAAATGCATGAAATAAAAGGTGTCATTCAGAGTTTGTAATATTTTCTAACCGCAACCCGCTACGTGTGTGACATTAACATAGAAGAAAAAATTCAATCAATTGCACTCTTTTTTACCCTTTTTCACACATCATGAACAATCAACGTACTGTCATATACATTATTCAAACATATAAAAATCCTGCATATCCCTCCCACTTTTCCATATCTCTTATCTTCACATTCCTCAGAGTATCAGCCTCGCCCTGAATGCTAATTCTCGGTAAACACCAGCATCGCAACTGTACACATACCAGCACCGGTGCGGATGACACAAACGTTCGCGTCGCGCAGCAGCCAAAAATGTCTTTGAATATTCAAGGATCATCGTCGCTATACACGTAGTCCTCCTCTTTCTCTTTCTCTCGTGGGAAGGGGCCGAATTCCCAGGTTCGCGTTTACGGCCAGGACTGGGAAATTCGACGGAGTCACCGGGGCGTGTAAGGCGACGGGGGTGGGCGAATTGTGTCTCGCAAGAGCGGTTAGAAGTGCGCGGGGGCGGCGGCGGTAGCCCACCCCCTTGCCACTCACTTTCGGTTATTAAGAAGTCCCTCTTGGCTAATTCTTCCGAGCCCTCGCGCGACTTCGGCTTTCTCGGTGTGTGGGTGTGGGTGTCTCTTCAAGTGCCTGTCGTGCGTGAAGTTTGGGTAAGAGAGAGAGAGAGGGATTTTTTTTTTGATGGGAAGGTTTGAATGGTTGTTGTGCGTAGTGTACAACCATATAGGCAACAGGTTTTTATGCAGCTATTGGGTGATTTGACAAACGAGTGCATGGAAAAAGAAGAAAAATATAGATTCTCTGTTATATTAAACAAATTATTAGACTAATGATGTAATAATGATCCATTCTCGTAAATGTTCTTGTAAACCTCTTTGTATAAAAAACAATGAGATTACTGCGATCTGTTTAATGTAAACACAATCTTGCATAAACCCAAATTAAATATTACAGGAACTTTGTATTTATGATTTCCACAAAATACAAAAGTAACTGAATTCCTTATTTCGCACTCTGATAAATCATTCATCACACATATACCGAAAACTTTATAATTTACGGTCGTTCTCAGATGCGAGACACCACCGCGTTTACGCAAGAAACGCTGTGCAATTAAAAAAAGAAAAGAAAACGCGCGCGCAGCTAATTTTTACCACCGTCGCGACGATAATTCAAACTTCGCCGGAATAAACATGAAAGTCGCACAAAAGGAGAGAGAACGCGCAAGAGCTTGAATTATTTTCGCCCCTGGAAAAACTGGCCCCGCGAGTCGACAATGCCTCGGCAATTATTTATCGCGGCCGTTAATTAGGGGAATAGCCAGCCCGACATCGCTGCTGCTGCTGCTACTGCGAAAAATCCGGGAATTCGGGGGGCGGAAATAAGGCAAAAATTAAGAAGGGAAAAAAACTGTAATTGTTACAAGATCGCGACAGTAGCGAGTTTCACTCGCAAACGCCAGTTTGTCGGTGGTCAAACGGGAATGCATTGCGCTTGTGTTGAAATGTAGACTGATTATTGACAGGTGAGAAAAAGACAGGAAAGTGGTAATGGTATCAATCTTGTTAACATATATGTGAAGCAGTGATATTACAGTACTCTTAAATGACGGGAAACAATAATTTATCGTCTCAATCCATTCTTTGCAAAATATCATTCAAAATTGTCGCACACTTCTTTCCTGCTCTAAACAACTACCTTAATATTGAACAAACTACTAATATGAACCTCAAACTGTTTAATTCGCCTATAAATTTCAAGACGGTTGACTAACCCTTGATTCAACTTCCAAAAGCTTCGATTCTCGAAATCCGCATACGACCGGCCAAACTTCCTCTGCAGTATTTTAATAACGAGACACACTCCCCAAGAGAGTCACAGCTACACGTGTACACCTAAATCATCTTATCAACCGATCAATTAGCAAATCCCTTACGATCCAGGCCATCGCCACCTACTAGACCACATACGTCGCCACATCCTCACACACATACACGTTGACGGATACGATCTCTCTCTTGGCAGCGCTCCTTATCACCCTCGCATCTCGCCACCAATAATAATCGGGACACACTCTCCGAGGCCCGAAATGTTGTTCGCCTCCATAATATAATATCACCGCGACGAGTCTCTCGCTTGTTATTTATAAGCCGCGGGCTATTTACTGCCGGGCAGCTGCCAGAAGAAGAAGGCAATAAAATAAAGCACCAGGAGAGCGCGTCACACACGATACATACATACATACACCGCGCGGTAGGAGAAGGAGGGGCATCTTTCTCCGCTTCGCCACCTATTGCCTATATTTGCGTTTCTGGCAGTACTCTGGGCGACGTGTGTTTCGCGCGCTCATTGCGCTCGCTCGCTCGCGTTCGTATATACCGTGATTTATTCGAGACAACGTGTATAAATTTCGCGCTCGCGCGCGGCTCTCTCTCTCTCTCTCTCTCTCTCTCTCTCTCTCTCGCGTATTTATAACGAGAGGAGTGGCTCCCGCTCTCTGCTCGATACACGAGTGTGTATGTATGTACCTCGCGCTTTGTGCATTTGAGGCGCGAGGCTGAATTTAGAGGGAGAGAGAGAGTTTAGGCACTCGTTCAGCCGAACGCGAAAATTGCGCGGTTGTGGGGTGATGCCTGCAGCATTGCACTCGTGGGTTAGAATATCCGTGAATGGGTTGGTTGTTGCTTTGGTATGGTATTTTTGGGAGGTTGAGTCGTTTGGAAGTTGATGCGCTGAAGGGTCCCGTCATTAGTATGATTTGTATCGGTCTTCAAAATATACATGCAATGCCTGTTTTGTGAGGGACGCTCTGGGAATAGATTGCTGTTGCGTGCTGTAATAGAAATTGTGATTTTGATGCATTTATTTTATGTATGATGTTATCATACAACCGCGAAAATTTTTGTAATTCATGATTCCTTGTTCTCGTAGTTAAAGTTTTATATATTTCAAGATAATATTTTGAGTTCGTAAATGCATAGTTTTCTACAAGTAAAACGATTGATTAATGAATTCTCTTTTGATCACGACGGGCTACACACATGATTTTCTGCAATTAAAAATATCGCTTATCTCATAATATTAGTTCTCTTGTACTTAAATTTTCGTGAAAACATCGATGCCTTGATTTTCAACAATTTCCTCACAATCAAACAAAATCGACTATACACTCAGCTACGAAATCTCCTTCGTCCCGTCATTTACACACAGTATAAAAGACTAAACACACCCCTCACATACCCTAATAATTAAAAATTATCCCCGTCGCTGGGAATAAGCGCTCCTGCAATCTCAGCGACACCTTCCATCAAGATTTTAAAGTACGAGCGCACGCGTACACGTCGCGAGCGTAAATCCAGATGAGCATAAATCCATCTCTCACTCGCGCGCGCGCGCA
>JAPYZO010000244.1:0-30802 GCA_030522905.1 Torymus flavipes | reverse complement strand
TAGTCAAAAATCGACATCTTCAAAAAATCTTTAAAACTATGCCTATAGGGGTTTTTGGACGTGCTGAAGACGAATAAAACACTCCCGAGGCCCAATTCCAAAATTACCAAAATGAGTTTTTTCGGACTCGGTACCCTCGAGTATACTCAAAAATCGACATCTTCAAAAACTCTTTAAAACTATGGCTATAGGGGTTTTTGGGCATTCTGAATACGAATATC
Organism: Torymus flavipes; assembly: GCA_030522905.1. Classification (NCBI taxonomy): domain Eukaryota; kingdom Metazoa; phylum Arthropoda; class Insecta; order Hymenoptera; family Torymidae; genus Torymus; species Torymus flavipes. The sequence goes on along the minus strand of JAPYZO010000244.1, from coordinate 30,581 downwards.
ATACTCCTGAGCCCGAATTCCGAAATGACAAAATTGATTTTTTCCGACCCGGTACCCTCGCGTATACTCAAAAAATCGACATCCTCAAAAATTCTTTAAACCTATGCCTATAGGGGTTTTTGGGCATCAGATGTATGTATTACTTTTTTTAAATTTTTGGACTTGCGACAATGAATTTTGGGACTAAATCAACAGATAGTAATAAAGTTCAGACTTTGTTATTTGCAAGTTCTTATCTTGGTATTTTATATAACGCTTTATTGATCAGTCTTGTAACAGGATTGCATTACTGTGTTATAAGATATGTTATATTTGAAAAGTTAATTGACTGCTTTCATACTACCTACTATAGCCAGCGTTTCATCTGTTATGATTTTGATTACATTTTGCATTCAACAAGAAAATGTAGTGAATATAGCGAATACGTTTAACGGTCTCATTATGTCTACAATAAATCTTAATAGTAAAATAATCTATATAAAAGAAAATTTATCGTACAACTTTAAACAAATTTACTTTTGGAGTATAGTTACCTTAATTATAATGTTCGCTACAATTCAATCAAAAAACCCTAAAATGAATATTAGGTACTGCTACATATTTACGTGCAACCTTATTATCACTTCCACGTTGATACAATATAACGTTATTCTGAAATTAATACACCAAATATTGAGAACAATAAATGCCAATTTCAATGATATTTCAAAAGAGGTTGTTTATTCGTGCATAGATAAAACATATTTGATTAGTAATACAGATAATTCCAACACGCTGGTGAAACGCTGTAAATTTGGGTGCCTTCGTGAATTATACTTGACTTTATGTGAGGTATCAGAGGATGTATCGAACTTTTATTCACAACCAATGCCCATGAGTACATCATCCATTGTTGTGACGATGATATTCTTCACAAATTACATTGTTAAGCCCTTGCTACTCGGACGAAATGCTCGCTCGATGTGGGAACTGAGCCATCCGTTTTCTCGTATCATCCATTACAGTTTGTCCTTGATAATGTTAACGAAATCCGTAACAACTATTGGCGTTGAGGCGAGTTTGATTTTAATATAGCCATATTTTTTTTAAATATTGATTTGACATGTGTTTTAAAAGAACTTTTGTTAGATGCGATCAATAATTTGCATTTACTATTTCTATGGAGTAAAAAACAGGAAAAATCGTTAATAAGTGGGTGGGCGATATACAAAATCAACAAATTGATGTTAAGGTAACTAAATACTTTTGTAACCAGATTTTCCTATACATATAATATTACTGAAAATAGTAATTCATTCATTTCATTTTTTATTAGCTCTATCAGTTCTCGAATTTTTTGCTTCACAACAATTTACAGTTTTCGGTATTTGGTCATTTCTCACTGGATGAATTGCTACTGATGTCGGTATGTGAATTAATTGAAATTTACATAATTTATTGCAGAATGAAAAAATAATAGTAAGTTTTTAGATTATAGTCACAATAACAACATAACTTGATGATATTTTGACAATTCTAAGATGAATAGATAAATCTACGGAACCTTAAAAAAATCTGTTAAAATTCTTTTGCTACTTTGAAATATGTATTAATTTTTTTTATAAAATAGAAATATTACGAAACTTACCTATCCTAATATAAAATTTTTACATTAAAGCTAATTAACATATCGAACATTGTCTGACATTAATATTAAAATAGCATATTACAGTATCTTAATGTATCTTTCATTTAGTTGATTGTACTTTATTGATTCATCCGAATGAAAGGGTTTCTAATGCAAGATGTTAATCAATTGGTATTGTCATTTTCGATTCTACTAGTCTTTTGAGCGATCGTTCTTCTCATAGAATTCATCGACAATATATTATTTTTATAGAATATCTATGTTTTTCTTTTGAAAATTGGTGTATTATTATTATTTGAATAAATCTGTTATAGAATGGGATGAGAACAATGGGTATACAAAAGTTGGCGTTAAATAAAATATTTTTTATGAAATGTACTTTTTATTTTTTCAAAATTTTTGGTGTTGCAACAATGGCGTTAAATCACAGCTTTCTACCAAATACTACTACTCAATACTCCTTATTTTGCTTTTCTAAAAAAGGTGTAGTGTATAACATATTTTTCATCTGTTGCGTAATAGCACTAAATTCTTTTAGTATTTTATTCCTACGCGGTAATTTTTTCTACAAAAAAGTTCAGTTTGAATTGATTATAGATGGTGTGAATGATGTGGTTGTGATTTTAAGTGCCATATTTATCTCGATAATATTTTGTTTTCGACAAGCCACGATTATCTCGTTAGCCAATGAATTTAAAACAACCTTAAAACATTGCGAGATTGTCACAGATCAGATATTGTATAGAAGAAGATCATTGTTAAAAAAAATACGTAGACTATTTTTGGCAAATTTCGTTATGTGGTTCTTAATGTTTTGCACCATATTTCGAACTATTGAAGGTATGATATATTCATTATCATTGGAAATGTGCAATTCTGTACTTAAGTCGTTGATCATTCAATACATTATTATACTAAAGATGATAAATGAAATGTATATAATCATTAATGAAACTTTACTTGATATTTTCAAAAAATGTAATATTCGATACAATTATACACAAGACCGATTACAAAGACTATCAAAGTTGCACCAATTGTGTTTACAATTGAGTAAGATATGTACCGATGTGTCTAAATTTTACTCTTTGCCAATACTTTTGTACATTTTTTATACTTTTGTATTGGTAATACTTGGTGGATATTATCTGGCAAAGCCTATAGTTCTTGGAAAAAATAATTTACCGATTGTTACCTACATTCATCATTTTTTCTACGTGCAACACTTTGCAATTTGTTTAATATTGCTAACAATATCTGTCACAGATACTGTTGATGAGGTAACTTTTAGAATAAGAATTCCCTTAAAAATTTATTTTAAATCTAGAAATAAATATTATTCTATTTAAATAAGTAGTGTAGAAAAACGGAAACTATCGTCAATGATTATTTAGGAAACTGTGAGAATCCATTAATCGTGAAAAAGGTAAAAGTAAACAACATCTTATTGATGGTATTTAACATACTTGAAAATTACATTGTTATTGTAGGTAAAACAATTTTCCTATTATCTCTCACGGAAGAACATACAATTCACAGTATTCGGACTATTTTCTTTAGATGAATCCTTATTAATATCGGTATGTACAATATTGTAAAGACGTTTTTATCATCGAGAAATTAATATATCTTTCAGATTGCAGGTTCAATTACAACATATTTAGTTATTCTTTTACAATTTCAAGAAGACAATGTTAAATAATTCAAAAACGTTTTGGAACGCTAAAGATACTCATAATTGTGATAAGTAATATGAAACCCAAATATCGATTAGTTTAATTTACCCAATATTCTATGAAAATTATTATTTTATCCAGGTTATTTTAAGATTATTCTAAATGTGTTCGTTATAAAAAGTTGTTGTATTTACTTAATAAATTTTGGATCATTTCTATTCATAAAAACTGTTTAAGGGATATTGTCAATAATATTTTTGTAAGGAAAAAAAAATTTATTTCAACAACTTTTGCAATAACAACATTTGTAAGTACGACTGCTTGTCGTATTGATGGTGATATTTTAGAATTAGTTGATCTGTTTTCTTCATTGTTAAAAGCAATATTTTTAACTTATCTTCTCTAAGCCTGTCATATTTCTTATTTATAGAAAAATCTCATTATAAGTTTGACAACAAGATGAGGATAACACTATTCTACAAAAATATTTAATCGTGTAATATTTAAAATATTATCTAGAAATGAAGTGAAAAATTATGTACATTTAAATATTAATGAGTTAGTGATACACTTGCTAAACTTATTAACAGCCGAAAAATTTATAATAGTTCGAAAAATTCTACCTGTAAGTTAAGTTGTATGGCGTTGTTGCATTTGGTTTTACAAAATATTTGTTTATTTTTTAAATATATAAAGTGTACAATCATTGTCAAATGTTTTTCAAAAAATGTTTCTTTGATGAAGTTGTTTTAATGAAACGTATATTTTACTTTTTTTAAATTTTCGATGTTGCGCCAATGACCTTAAATGTCAACGAACAAAAAATGCTTTTCATCTTTTTCGCAGCTCCAATGAATTTTTTTTGCATTTTTGCTTTACCCAAAAACTTTTGCTGTACGTTTCATGATTACAGAAGAAGTACCATTCGAAAGGGACGTAGATATCGTACAGACTTCTATTGTTGTTTCTACAGCTTCATGTATCTCAGCAATATTTGGTTTCCAAAGATCAGCGTGTATTTCACTGGCTAATAAAATTACAAAATTTTAGAATACTTCATCCTTTTTATTAATCCAATACACGGTAAAAGAAAATCACCATTAAAAAGATTTGGAAAAGTATTCTTGATAAATTTTCTTATGTGTCTAATTTTCTCTTTACAAATATGCAATGTTGTAATTAATTCGGTGTTCTTATGTTCTCTTCAATATATTATTATAATAAATCTAATTCAATACATGTATGCGACTATCAATGATTCTTTACTTAATATTTTTAAAACAACCAAAGATACAGGGTTTAATACAAACTATCCGAAACAGCTGTACACAAGACAAATTACAGAATCTATCAAATTTACATCAATTAAGTTCAGAATTATACCAAATATATACCGATGTGTCTAAATTTTACGCTCTACCATTACTTTTATGTACTTTTAATACTTTTTTACTATTGATAGTTAGCGGATTTGTTTTTACGAAGCATATCGTCCTTGGGATAAATGACTTACTTATTATTGTAAACTTAACAGACAGAAGTTTCCATGTCGTTTAACAAAGATTGCGGAAACGAATATATCAATTATTATTTCAAATATGAGCAGTACATATTATTTCTGACATAACACTTTGTTTTTTCGAAAATTACGAAAAGAAATAAATAAAACTATACATATGGTTAAAGGCAAATTTACTGTGTCAGCCGGAAAACGAAAATTTAACAATAGTGATTGGTCTACCCGCATTGATGTAAAATTATTTCTTACAATACTTAGAGTTGATGCACCTTTATTGTTTTTAATACTTCATGTATTTTAGTAATACGCATTAGATAAAATGTTACGAAATTTAATATAAATTTAAAAAAATAAAAGTCAGATAAAATTGTTGTTAATTATGTAAAGGTTTGCTAATAATGTTTATATTTTAAGTACGGAAATTTGCACATGTCACATCGCCTGTTTGATTAACATTTACAAATATTAAAATATTAATATATTTAGACTGATTGTATAACCTTATTTCTCACTAGACGAAGTTGTAAGAAAAATAACGTAAATATCATAGTCAGGAAAATTATCACGATAGCCCCTTTGAAATATTAATACAAAACCAATACAACTAGTGTAAACATAAAGAGTCTATAGAAAGTTGAACATTTAAATAAGAATTCACTTATGCAGAAACAAAATATTTAAAAAGTTATTATTTTTAACTTCTATTAATAAATTTTGATCGTAATCTTTACTATTTTACTTATTTTATAAAATTTCTCGATTTATTTTCATATAAGGATGTCTTAGAAAACGACTTTCATTTATATGGTTTTTCTGGAAATAAAAAAATCTTGAGTGGAGTTATGTGGTGTTTCCAGTGCTACGAGTGAGCTATTGCAACTTATTAATAATAAAAAGTGACGGATCCTGAGCTTGAACCAGAGCCGCCAACTCGCGAGTAGAAACGCCATCATCCTAGCAACGGCCGCCACCGCTCGGCATTCTGCTACTCGGCGTCATATTGTAATCGGACGCCTTGCTTATTTCGTTCTTCTATATTCGTACGTGTATCCACACGTAACACCAGTCTGAATGGCAATTATATTGTTTTTCCGGTAACTTTTTTTATTCTTCATTATTCACGAAGAATTTAATAATCAATATACTATCTTACTAGCCGCGCCAATGAGCGTCTCTATTGGCTGTGTAAACGTGGCTATATGGTATATATTGTTCATATATGCCACTACTGGCTACAAAAATGCCACGAACACGTATCGTAATATAGTAATTTAGTTAATCCCGAAAGTATTTAATTGAAAAAGTGGTCAAGTGTAGTTGTATCGTTTTTCCAGGATGTTACATGAAAAAAGTGAAGTTACATTGGCTTTCCGAAAGTTAATCTAAAAAATGGAGATACATGGTTATTCCGGAAATATACTGAAAAAAATGGAGTATTTTTCCTTGTGTTAATTCAAGACAACGTAGTGCACTTTAGTCATGTCTGTCATGATTACGTGATGGAAGACTATTTAAAGATAAGAAATAAGGCATAAAACCTATTTTGAAAGACATGACACGTTTGTAGTTTTTCCGGGGAGCCACAGATTTTTATTTTGAGCTGAATGATAAATTCATAAAATATTTTCTTAGATTACGATGTAAAGACAAAAAGCATTTTCGGCGATAATGAGTTAATAATCTAATTCGCTAAACTTATGATAGAGTCAATGCCTGTTACACAGTTATTATTTAAAGCTCGTAAAAGCTCGAGATATATTAAAATTTATCGACGCAGCTGAACAAATTTTGACTGAAAAATAACAAGCTATATAAGCATGTTGTAGTTTTCTTTTAGACAGTTTTCTTTCAATATTCAAGATTCAAATTTGTATAAACTGTACAAGTACATAATGTACTTTAAAAAATTGCCTTTGAATGAAGTATTTTTCATGAAATGTATTTTTTACTTTTTCAAAATGTCCGGTGTCGCAACGATGACATTAAACGTCAAAGATCCACACAAAAATGATATTCAGTACTCCTTGTTTTGTCCTTCAAAAAAAGGAATCATGTACAACATATTTTATATCTGTAGCGCCGCAGTAGTATTCTATATTTGCACTTATTTCCAGCACAAAAATGTTCACTTTAGAGATTTAGAATTTAACATGATCATAAATTTTATGCTTTGTGTCCTCGATATTTTTACAGCTACATGTATCTTAATAATATTTTGTCTTCAACAATCAACAAGTATCACATTAGCTAATAACATTAAATCAACTATCAAACGCATTGCAATTTCTACTAATTGTGTATGCTATAAAAGAAAGGCATTGTTAAAAAAAGTTGGAAATGTTCTTATGATCAATTTTCTTCTATGGATTTTAATATTTATTAATGTGTCAAGAAATTTAGATACTACACTAGATATTCTCAGCTTACAAATGTATAATCTTGCAATCAATTGTCTAATGATTCAATATATTATCACATTAAATATACTTCAAGAACTATATACAATAATAAATGATTGTCTACTTGATATTTCCAAAAATTCTAAGTATACAAGCTTTATAAAAACTATCACGAATAAAGATTCAGAAGTTGAATTGAAAAAATTATCAAATTTGCATCTTTTCTGTTCACAATTAAGAAAAATATGTAACGATGTGTCCAAATTTTATTCGACATCAATGCTTATATGTATATTCTATATTTTTATTCTTTTAATAATTGTTGGATATTACACAACAAAACCTTTTCTTCTTGGAATAAATGACTCATCTATTGAGGTGCATTTGTATTTTTTCTATCAACTACCTTTTACTTATACCTTCATAATGATAACAATATCTGTGACAGACACTATAAATGAGGTAAATTCCAGAAATTACAATTGATTTTTTATTTTGTTTTAACTTAAGAAAGTAAATATATTCTCGTTTTCATAATTAGAATAAAAAAACTGAAGATATCGTAAATGAGTATCTAAGAGTCTGTGACACTTCTATGATCATAAAAAAGGTAAAACTGAACACAGTTCCATCAGTATGTCCTGGTATTTTACAAATTTTATAGCATTAATTATTTCCTTTCATTTTTTGCAGCTAAAACAATTTTCATGTGATCTCTCAAGGAAGAATATACAATTCACAGTATTTGGACTTTTTTCTTTAGACAAATCTTTATTATTGTCGGTATGTATATTCTCTAAATGATCGAATAAGTGAACAGTCACTTATAATAAGTCCAAAATCGTTCTCTTATTTAATGTGTGGACGAGTTTGGACTTATTATAAGTGACTTTTCACTTATTGAGAGTGAATTCCGCTTATTCTAATTTAGAACTAGAACAGAAAGAGATTTAGCATTATAAAAAATTACATGAATGTTTCAGATTTTAGGCTCAATTTCAATATATTTAGTTATAACGCTACAATTTCAAGTATACCAAGTTAAATAATCAGAAAGAGTTCATAGTATATCAATATTTATATTCAAATGTAGGAAAGATTCATGGTATTATAAAGCTAAAGTAATTTAGTAATCTATTAGCAAGTCTTGTAAGTAATATATTGAATATAATTATGAAATTATTTGACGTTTTTTGATTCTTAAAATGTTTTACTTTTATAATTCGCAAATCAGTTTCTGAATAAGCTTTGTCAATGACAACTGTATACCGAAATTCTTTTTTTCTTTTTTTTTTACAAAGTAGAATAGAATAGATTATACTTTTATTGCAGCAATTAAGACTCTGAATGAATAAATGAATAGCATTGGGATTTGACATTCATATATATAACTAACTAGAATATATCTATATAGCTACAAGATAACTGCGGGTTGGCCAGCAGTCCCATTTAAATATACAGGTTAAGCGCTGGCTAACTTGCGTCATCTTGGTTAGCTATATATATTTGGCTGTCAAATCCCAATATTAATAAACATATATCTCACAGTCAAATATTTCATAAATATTTCTAAGGATAAAATGATTAGATGTATGCATCACAATAAATTACGGATCAGTTAGTCAAACAAAAACGCAGAAAAAAAAAATTTTAATAAAAAAAAGCACAGATATTTTCATATTATTCGTACAGTAATGCAAACAATAAATTACAGACATGCATAATAAGTAAACACGGAACATGGTAAACGTATGGAATAATCACCTAATGTGTACGCACTAGCCAAGTTTTAACATACATTTGCCCTCTACTAACTTGGTACTACTGTATAACTTACAAAACAATTGTTATTAACTGAAGGAATAAGTTTTACCGACACACTATATACCTATAAAGCGTATCTCGCTTTTCCGGCATTTTAGTGAAACATGTTACTATAAACTGTTGATTGTTATATTAGTTTCAATTTGTAATTTTCAAAATCAGATAAAATTTTTGCTTCTAGTAATTTTAATTGTACACATTATTTTGTTTAATTTTTTGAAACATTTTCTATATATGCAAACCTCAAAAAAATGTCATAAAGTAAAAAATGAGATCGAATATGACATCATCCATCAGATTTTTTGTGCAATCATTATGGAGTCTTCTAATATGGTTGTACTTGAGATCTCGTGGAATTTTAATTTGATTCTTTATTAAAAAGCCACGTTAGATCTACCAGATTTACGTTTTTATTTGTAATAGAAAGTCATATAAGACTTGGACGATGGAAAGTTTTGGTTATTGTCTATAATAATATTAGAACTGTAAGATGAGTACAAAGTTGTAAAACCAAAATGAATTTTACCATAACAAATTTTAGTGTTTCACATTTTTAACTCTTAACTGGCACACTTCCTCAGCATAACATAGCTGACACTGGGGCTGGGGTCGTTTGTGACTCCGTGTTCCAACTAAAGGCTAAGAGTAACAGTGAAAGCACTGTATTTTTTTGATTTAATTGTCAATTTTCCTTTTACACAGAAAAAGTTTTAAAAAGACGAACAAATATTTTAGACGGAAAAACTTGAAAATGTATTTTAAGATTTTGGAAAAATTTACAATATTTAAACACTTTTGTGTGAGTTGATATTATTTGCGTTTTAATAGCTTTCTTACAGTTTTTTTATGCCTTTTAATCAAGTTCATTATTTAAAAAATCCCTTTTTATTTGCCAGAGATACTAAATAATCACATATTACTACCGAAGCTTCCACTTCATTTTAATAAAAATAGCGTCTAGAAATAAAAATTTTCATTCCATAATTTTTAGTTTTCAAGTAAACTCTGAATTACTATTTTAATTATAATCTACTTTATCAAATCTCCAAGTGAACTTATGAACTGGATTGCGAAATAATGGTTTTTTGAAAATATCATTGCAACGAAAAACTTGTTTTTATTTAAAGATTAAAAAAAATAGAATCATGACAACGATGACATAAAAATCGATGTCAAAAATTTTTCTGTCTTTGTATACTTGTTAGTAAGTTTATTGTGTGCCTTTTGACGTACCGAAATTAACGATTCATTTTGCTAAACTTACGGTAAATATATTCTATGTAGTATCTGTTACAAGGTTTAAGCTCACCATTACTTTAAGCTCGCAAAAATGTAATTATTTATCGACCAAGGTGAAATATGATCCTGTATGTAAGATAGTACATAATAATGCTGCATTTCTATTTTATAAAAATAGAAATACACCACATGTACCTTATACATTGTCCTCATCTCGCTTCGAATGACCTATATATTATATAGAGTCCATACTTTTACAACACTCTGGGCAAAAACATAAACTCCGAAATAATATTGGCAGTAAGAGCTCCTAGAGAAGCATTAAACAACTATATGTGCTTTACGGCGACCGATATGAGGCCGATACCTCTTAATTGTACCTAAACTATACAGGGCAATCGTGTTATAATATTATTGGGAATTAATTTAAAGCAACATAATAGTGGTTCTGACTAAACATATTGTTGAATATTATACTTATATTCTACTTATTGTAGAAATCTATTCTATTTATTTCATGAGTTTTCCTTCGTTATTTCAGGAGAAAAAATGTTAAATAAAAAATTAATTTTTCGACCAACAATAACTGTAGTAAAATTAGCTTTATTGATTTCAATTTTTTTGACATATAACTTTTCTTTGTTACATTGGATACTTATCGATCCAATATACTGATTAAACCCAATTTTATTCTATTTTGTGTTTTATTAGTGTGATGATACATTTTTTATGCCAAGGATGATTTAAAAAATAATTCACAATTCCTTGGACAGATCTTACACAATAACTGTGCAGTTTATCATCTTATCGCTAATGAAAAAACTAAAATCTCTTTTACGATGTTGTACAGAGCAACCCTAACATAGCTTTATACAAACTATCCCGAATAATGATTCAGAAGTTGAATTAAAAAAATTATTAAATTTGCATCTTTTCTGTTCGCAATTAAGAAAAATATGTAGCGAATATATTCAAATGTATAGGAAAGGTCAGTGCGAAATTATTCATGGTATATCTACCTAGTAATCTATTAGCACAGAAAACGTTTTAGAAAGGCGAACAGAAATATTGTCGACAGAAAAACTTGAAAATATATTTTAAGATTTTAGAAAAATTGACAATTCGGAAACCTTTATATTTAGAATTTCTTTTTCAACTAACAAAAAAAGTATGATATTATTTTATAAAAATAAGCTATCAATGAATGAAAAAAAATAGCAGACAATAATTGTACAAAACTATTTTACAATATTTTATTTGTATTAAATGCTATTGTACGCAATATTTACATTAAAAAATTTATTTCTAGTTGAAAATATTATCAATAATTCGATGAATCAAAATATTATAAAATTTTTGTAAAATCATAAAAATTTAACTAGAGTAAGATGTATTTATTTTTCAAACTGATCCACGGCCTGCCTTTGGATGAAGTTTTACTCTGTTCTTTTCATAGATTGATTTTCTGTAGTAGCTCGGTTAATCTATAATGTCAATATTACGAAGAAAATTGTTAATATTAGCATAAATATAATTTAATCATAATAATGGAAAAAGGAAACAATGTATTATTTTTCTTACATTAGATGATCCCATGTCTCGTAATTTGCCTTTAATACCGGTTCTAAAGCTATTTCGTGGTTTCACATATATTTCATTAACATCAATAAGCATAGTTTTGACTGTAAACATAAATAAATATAAACATGAATGTAAACAAACATATTGATATCCAAACTGAAATTAATAAATCGTTTCTTATTTCTACCTTCAACGTAGGTATAACCGACCAAGCATTCCTTTAGGTACTTCATTAGTAGTTTTACATCCTACGAAATAAAATTTTTTGTTGTGAGAAATAAATGCATATTTAATTTTCAGCGTTTTGGAAATAGAATTATTATCAACTTACGTCCCACAGGAGAGTGTAAATGCAATTCAACGAAGGTTCTACCCCACCTTCATTCACTGATGAAACTATTGTGTGATCGATATTTAGTGCTTTGAAGATATAAAAATAAATAAATTATTAGGCATTATCCACCAATCTCCTTTATTTGCTTTCTATAATATTTACCTTTGGTGATTCCGTATGTGAATGTTTTTTTCATATCCTTATTCATCTCGTTTTCTTCACTTGGAGATACCAAACAGTTCGTTATATATTTAATGACCATTCGATTATCCTAAAAGTAAAAATTGTTTAAGAAAATTTATCATTACAAAAGTTTTTCTTAAAATTAATTTAAGAATGTATGTTAAATTTTATCTATCTGTAATAAATCTTTGTTTTTCTAATCATAAATAGATATATGTTTGGTTTAGATATAGTAGAATAATACTTACATGTCCCAATTTCCTATACATACAGTGACCAAAACTGTTCATTTGTTCATCAAAAAATGAAATATTTCTTGGATCGAATAAACCTGAAAATATGTTAAAAGTTAGAATTGTTATTTATAAGTACAAGATTAAAATTTTTCATCCCTACCTTCATAATTATCCATTTCAGGGCATATTTCCACATAATAAGTATATGTCTCTGAGTTTATATAAATATGACGAATAAATTATTTAATAGATAACAACGTTATTTAATATTTTACTTCAAAATAAACAAATATTTTGGAAATAAGATTCATTACACTGACAACCCCGAGCTTAAACTTCATACAGTCAAAATATTTTCTCATATTTTCTTCTTCTACTGGCGACGCGTATTTCTTCTTAATGAGAACATCTGAAACAAAAAAAAATTACATGAAATGAATATAATAACCATAAGGACGTCATATCATAGTTTATTAATCACCTTCATCAAGATTATTTTCCCCTAGGCATACTCTTACGCCACTTTTTACCGACTCGTATACCTGAAAAATTTGAATTTCATTTTTAACGAAATACTATAATGTTTCTTGAAATATCTGTTCTTGAAAAATTGGTTTAATGAACAACTGCAAAACAAACAACTTACAGTTTCTAATTCTCTGGCTAAACAGTTAATATCGTTGGCAAGATAATGATCATGAAAACCTGGATTTTCATTCATCGTGCTAATCAAAAATTGAACTGCAAATAATTAATGACAACGATTATTTTTCAAATGGTAAACGTCCTAAGTAAATTGATGTTATACTTACTTTCATGAATTCCTGTAGGGCCCATGCAGCCTTTTATTGATTTTTGTACATATCCACCATCCTAGTAAGTTGTACAAATAGTTAATAAAAACGTAAAATTTTTATCTTTACAAAATATAAAATGATTATACTTACCAAAGTTATACTTTTGTATATGCAAGCTAAATATTCACCCATTTCCTCAGTGTTTGGAATACTGTTTGAGTAGGAATCTTTAAATACAAAATAATTAATCAGAAATGATTTTTATCATAAATGAAATTCAAGGAATTTATTTTTTTCTTATTACCTTTTTCACTTTCAGTTATGCATGATGTAATGTATGATACTACTTTCTCTTTTTTATCATCCCAAAAAAAAAACACGAAGAATTAGTTGTATTCTTATAATTTTGTTTGGATTTCAGTTTCTAGACAATGTAAGGCAGAGTAAAATGAGAATATAATAAATCATAAAATGTGTAAAACACAAACTATAATAGTTCATCCAATGTCAAACAGGACGGTTGAATATTAGCCAACGATCAATATAAACGGAACTATAAACGGTCAGGAAATGTGAAAATTGTACGATTTTGAAAGATAACTTTAATACGTGTAAGTTTGCGAGTAAACAAACGAAAAAGCAGTTATTCATGAATGATAGTCAAAAACTAAAATAATATACAACCTTTTACGACTATGTTAGAAATTTTGCATATAAGACATGACTTATAATCTGTTATTATTTTAAAATGTTAATACTTAATTATAGAAAGTTATTAATAGTTAACGAAAATAAAATTAAACAAATCATCTTATCAAAAAGATCGTACTATTTGTCTATATAGCTTTATTGTAGTGATTAAGTTAATAATGTATCTGATATTTGCGTATTAAATTCAATTTAAGAACATAGTTTTTAATGGCAAGTTTGTTTAGCAAAAAACCCCAAAATCGATTCTTTCTAAAAAATTATGGAAAAGATATCTTATACAAAGTTGTGTAAAAAAAAAACCAAGAAAAAGAATTGTTGTAATGAACGTCTTATATGCAACTGATTAAGAACCGCACTAAAAATAGACTTTAATTACCTGCACTTTTGTTTCACGGTTTTTATTTCTGTTTGCTACAGCTATCGCTAAGTAGAGAACGAGAAAAACGAAGATAACTTTCATGATGATATTAACGTGTGCTCACGACTTAACAAGTAATTCGAACCTAAGTATGAAATTCCCTTAAATCTTTAATATTTACTGTCTAGACTGGTGGAAATCAAAATATAATACATACTTCACTCGCGAGTCGCAAGAAAATTTATCGTAGCGGGGAGAAAGTAAAATTTGTCAAAATCACGTGTTATTAGTCACAATATAGACATCAATTCTCTCTATAGTATGAAAGTTTGTTGATGCAAGTTTTATCGAATACATACCTAGTAATCATAATAAAAAATTTTATCGTTAGCTTCAAATGTAATTATTTATTATTATTCATAGTCGTATTTTTATGTAAGCCTGAAGTAAGAAATGTTTTTTAGTAAAACAAGAATTGATAATCCGTATATAACTGTAGCTTAACTTTTTAATTAATAACGCTCGTAAGTTATTAATCGTTCTGAAGAAACGTATCAGTACGTCAGTTGTATTACCCGGTCTTATCAAGATAACGGTATCGAAAGGAAAACCTGCTGTCGACTTTATGTACATATTTCGGAATGCGCGTATACGCATGTATATATGTATAAATACCGAAGTGGGGGAACGTATAACGATACAGCGGAAATCTATATAGTATATGTATTTTCAACGTTTAATACACTTCTGGGAAAGCATTTCTACATCGCGGTATATAAAAGCAACACATGATGAGTCGAGACTCTCTGCGCGCTTTCCTTGCCGGTGCAATTGAAAAGTATGACGTCACGAGGTGGCAGCCAATCGGAGAATGAAAAGTGTCTTGATGATCGGAATGTATTTTTATCCGCGATAAACCACGGTCATTAAAAAAGTAGTTGTAGTAGTATTTTTATCCGGTTATTCAAATAGCAATAGAGCAAAATTAACTATTTCGAGTAGTATAGTTAAGAATTTCCTAATACATGAAATATAATATATATTTATTTATTTTTCTTGCGTATTTGGCGTGCTACTTATTCCTTTTCAGCTGTGTCAACTTAAACAATATTAAATAAATAATGAACTGTACTGCATGTAAAATCGAACATCATTACAATACTCATCTGGTACATACGACTAAACGAGCGTACCAACGCTCATCGAAAATAATCCAAAACTACGAAATCCACACTTTTAAATCTACCGCGCTTGGCGTAAAACATCCGCTCCACCGGAACGGACCAATCAGCGCTCTCGGCCAGTCGCGACGCAGTACAGTGGGCGTGTCCAGTACACTCGCGCTCCGAAACACCGAATCTCCCAATTCTCCACTCATCTATATCGATGCGTAACACTCAGCCGCATCATTTCACCATCTGACAAAGCGAGCCACCGTCCGTCAGGCAGGACACTATATACAATACAAAACACTGCCCGTGGACTGTGTTCATAGCAGGCGAAGCATCGCAGCAGAGTGTGATCAGTACGTGAAGGAGAGAACATCAAGTGCAAACAAAAACGCACGCATTACACAGAGTGTGCGTGCAGCCCGTCGCGCGGGCGCAAATGAGCGCGGATCTATGATGGAGTCGCCTACGGCAATAGTGAGATTAGAGAAGGAGGAGGACGATGATCAACAACAGCAGTCTAGTGGGAGCACGTCGTGGTACGGGTTACCAGAAGAGTCGCCGCAGGAAGTGCCGATCAAGTACCTGCCCCATGAGGTGCTCGAGCTTATCCTCGAGGATCCGGACCTCAGCATTGAGACCGTCCTCAATCTCGCCCTCAGCTGCAAACACCTCTACAGAGTCGTCAGGACCAGCAATAAGCTGTGGAAGACGAAGTTTTTCCAAAGGTTAGTATATATAAGTATAGGTATATATACAGCTGGGTGTAGAGGAGAGAATAGCACAATGGTGCGCGCGGGACAGCGCTTTTTCCTGCTCCGAGTCATCACGGTGAGTCTATAGCTTGCGCTCTCTCTCTCTCTCGCTCTCTCTCTCTCTCTCTCTCTCTCTCTCTCTCTCTCTCTCTCTCTCTCTCTCTCTCTCTCTCTCTCTCTCTCTTCCCCTCGCGTTGCTGCAACGTCGTCATCTCGGGAAAAAATCTCGCGCGCTCGCTCTTCTACTTATCTCCACCAATACCTATAAGTATACTTTTAGTGTATAAGGAGCAGAGCGCGCTTATCTAACGTTTAACACTGTAGTAAGTGTACAACAACACGTCGCCTATACTTATACATTTATTCTCGCAGATGGCCCCATTTGCGCGAGGTGTACGCGGAGTACGAGCAGGACTACAAGGTCCGAAGCTGGCTGCACGAGGTGAAGACGAACATCGAGAGCCGGCGCAAACTGATGCATCAGCTGGATCTCATGTCGGCCAAGTACTACAAGAAGCAGGAGCTCTCGCACTCCGAGTTCGTCAACTTCGAGCCGCTATTCCATCCGGAGTTCGGAGCCCACCAGCTCGCCTATCACTTCCTCGCCGACGAGCTCATGCAGCTCATCGAGCGGCCCATATCGTGAGTTTCAAAGGGGGGTAGTGTATTTTCTTTTGGCTGGATGCTGGATGGTTTTTTTTTCTGGAACACTGGTGGGGGTGGAAGTTGTGTGTTTACACTTGTGTGATAAGGGGATATGGCTTGGTGCTGAGATTTGCAGATGGAATATTTCAATAGAAGGGGTAAGAGTTTACGTGGAAAATCATATCTAGAGGACTTATCAGAAACTATTTTCTACTAGTCAGCGTTTAAGTTTATCTTTATTGTTGAGGAAAGTAATGGTTATTTGCGTGAGGTTGTAAATTAAGTGCTGTCAATCGGCTTGTTTTTAACAATCTGTGTGTGGCAACTAAAAGTTTAATACAAATTTATGAAAGCAATAATTGTGGAAAACACTAATTAGACAATACAAGAACTGCTTACTATAGATAGAAGGAGTCTAGCTTAATATTGATAAAAGACAGTGTAGTTTAGTATAGATAAAAGGAATTCATACAAACTTTATTTTTAAATAGAAAAATGTATGAAAATAGTTATGCAAAAAGTTTTTTTTTTTATAAAAGCTTAAATAATAACATAATCATAATGACAAGACTTGTCATCATAATCTTATAATGACAAGACTTGTCATCATAATCTTATAATGACAAGACTTGTCATCATAATCTTATAGTTACAAGACTTTTATCTTATTCAAGAAGTTCCCAAATAGTGATAAGAAATACTGTTACTTGTTTTTATAAACCGAATTTTTCATGACGAAAAAAAAAATCAAAATTGACAAAAATTTGAAAATTATTGAAAAAAAAATTCGGATAAATATCGACACATTTTTTAAACATCAGCACTAGCAGATTACGTAAATAATTAAAGAACAGAAAATTTGCGCAAAAATATTTTTTCCACAAAACTGAAATAAGACTTAATAAATTGTTGATATAAAGTAGTTATTTAACTATCATTCAGTACTTACTAAATACTAGACTTTTTTCTCGATTCTCGAAAATTAAAAAAAAATATTTTATAGCTCATCATATTTACGTTCGATCGCGCTAATACGTGATAATATTTAATGAAACCGTGAGCCAACCAAGGTGTTGATTTGATTTTCTTTTTAGACAATCGGTACCTAAGTATTTTACCGACTTGGCTATGACGTAATATAATGATTTCTAAGAATTACGCAGTAATCATCAAAATGTAGTTTAATCAGTTTTACTAAAATATACGTGTTCAAATATTAAAACGTTAGAACATACAAAAGCGTTTCAATAAATTATTTTTTTTTTTTTGTTAGAAGAATTGAAGTTTAGAAAAATGTTGTTATATGTATATACAATCGAAGTTTTCTCAAGATTTCTCATAATGATTTTTTAAAGAAAAGGCGTTGTTTTAATAGCTTAGATAAATTAAAATTTATGCTTCGGTTTATTGAGAAATATTACCGACAGCTCGTAAAATCGTCATTTATAGTAATGTGTATTTTTAACCCGTTTGAATTTTGAAAACTATAAAAACACATGTTAAGTGTCTTCTAGTTAAAAAGTAAAATCTAACAGCGAAATTATTTATTTCTTATTTCAGAAAAAGTAACCTGACGCATAAGTATTACGCTTATAAGGTGATCCGCTATTTGAAGCAGCAGCACTACCTGTCCAAGGAGTGGTACAGATTCATCAAACTGCCAGTTGAGAAGCAGACCCTGGAGAAGGGCGCGACGATCGTGGCGCAATGGGGTCAGCCGGAACGACGTATCAGCTACAACCACGTCTGCGGCATGCTGGACGACATTGTCGAACAAGCCAAAGTATTGCTGAAGGAACGTCATCCGACGCATCCGCTGTTCGGTAAGTCGGCCGAGTGTCTGGAGATGTGGAGATGCAACAACATCGACGACAATCAGTGGCCGGTGACCGAGACGCGACAAGTCATGAGCATCCTCTGCGAGATAATGTTCGGCAAGCTTGGCTTTCACGGCAACAGCGACATGTATCATACGTCCGAGAACATCTTCATCGACAGAGTCAGTCTCCTAATGACAAATAATCTTTTTTTTTAATTTTGTTATTATTTTAGAACTGGTTTGGACAAAAGTTGGGAATTAATGGGAATTTTTTTATGTTGTTATTAGGTATTAGAAAGGAAGCATGGTATACCAATCACGTTATCGATTATTTACGAGAGCATCTGCCGAAGAGTCGGCGTCAAGTGCGAGCCGATAAGCTTTCCAGCGCACTTCCTGCTACGTTGGAAGGAAAATTAGTGAGCTTATTGCTTTCTCAGAATATTAAAAACGATTACGTCGTGGTGATGTTAATAATGTTAATATGTTTCTTCTTTTTTTTAGCAAACCGCCCGAGTCAGAAACAGCGGAAAGCTACTACATAGATGTGTTCAACGGAGGTCAATTCATATCAAAACAAAACTGCCCACGAATAGGGGGAGGAACGAAGTGTCCGATAGAGCGATATAATGTACAAAGCGCGTACGCCGCAGCTAGTGCTCCAGAGGTAAATTAATAGTTAATTGACCATGTTAATTAATTTTCATCATTCTTCAGTAATATTTCCGATACTTGATTAGAAAAAATTATGAAATTTCAAAACATTCGAGATAAAGCGATTTTCGCGGTTCACATAGGATAACGTGAAATTTTTTGAAATATTTAGTTGTTCAATAAAAATGTACACTTATAATATAATTAACAATGAGTAAACTTTGTGATCATAGGTTGTTGTCAGAATGGCGAACAACCTCGAGGTGGCAGGGAGACAGCGCACTCATTTGAATGGCCGTGCGTCGCGTCTACGTTCGGCCCTGGAGTTACTTCAGATGGTGCGACCGCACGATACCGGAACCATTCTGCACTTGGCTCGGTTTTATATGTTTCACCAAATGGATTTGGACAAGCTAATTATTATGTTGACTGATTTGAAACGGGCAAGTTTTTTCTTTAACGTAATACAGTGAGTTTACTGAACAAGAGCTTTTTTATATAATAATTATATTGCTATCTACAGGATCCAGAATTCACTGCAAGGGGGCCAGCGGATCACATTCTTAAAATGCTTCAAGATTACGAAAAGCGCATGAATGTCGTAACTGAGGTAGGTATTCACACGCTTTTTAAGAAATTATAAATATTTTGAAAAGGAATCTTTGTATCAACGTTTTCATCTTCGTAGGAGGAAACCGAGGTGAAAATCCGTACTCCCGAAGTAAAATATGCGATAGGTATGATTATGAAACACCAGAGGTATGGCTATGTATGCGTTATAACTGGCTGGGATTTACGGTGTAAGGCCTCGCCACAGTGGATGTTGGGAATGGGAGTTCAGGCACTGGATGGCGGTGCGAATCAACCGTTTTATAACGTTTTCGCCGAAGACGGCTCTTCGCGATATGCAGCTCAAGGTACATATTCTAACTTAATAAATATAAAACTTAAAAAGGAACTTTGTTGTTTTAAACCATTTCGTTTTTCTTTTACAGAAAATTTACTGATGGCTCGAGTTCCTGGCTGGGTCAACCATTACGAAACCGGTAGATATTTCTGTGGATTTAAAGGAACTCACTATGTACCTAATGAAGAGAAGGCAAAAGAGTATCCGCAAGACAATGCGGTTCGAGACAAACTGCTCACAGAATATGAGTAAGGTCTTTTTAAGTTTTGTAAATTTTAAAGTTCGACAATTACGTTGAAATAATAGTCAGCTAGGTACATTTCTATTATGTTGTGTACAAAGTACAATCATTCAGAAGCTTTAAAATATTTTTTTTTATTTTTGTGATTTAGTATATTGATTTCTTTATTCACTTAAAATATCGTACGATTGAACAGAGTATTATAGAGCGAATTAGCAGTTATTATGTCAAGTTACAGCAACTTCGACCCACGTTGTACAGAATGATAATAACGATTTTCTATAAAAATAAGTATAAATATACATCGTGTAAAATATTCTTGCAACACCCCCTGAAATTGTAATCTGATATTATGTAAATAATATTGCAATTGCCCTCGTTATTTCTGCGCTTTATAATGGTACATACCTATTATAATCAAGTGTAACGAAATGAATGAGCGCAAAATGAAATAACTTATATATAGTCAAGTTAATTCTTATGTTTGAAATAAATTCAATATTTTTTTACAATTTTGCGCATTATTTAAGATGTATAATAATTGCAATGACTAGATAGACTTAATTTGATTACTAGTAATCGGTATATTTATTGAGATTACTTTCGTTAAACAATAGTATGTAAATTTTAGATGCTTTGAAAAATTGATTATTATTAAAACTTATCACGTAAGGTTCTAAAAACCATCTAAAAGTCTTTTTGAATCATCGTTATATAATATTATATAATATATAATATTAACTTTTTCAAAATATGTTGTATAAAAATTCGTGGTTTGCGTTATTCAATTCTCTTTGAAAAGTCAATTTGTAATTGGCGAAGAGTGTTATTCGAACTATTGTAAACAGTATTTTTTAATAAAATCAACATCTTTTTATTGAAACAAGGTATAATTTATTATTATAACCATGCAAAGATACATATCAAAATTATGAATCGCCTTTTTTATTCAACTCCCATGAGCTAAAAATGAAGGTCTTCGATTACACCCTATCAAAAATATAGTCCATACAAACAGTCGCCAAAATCGCAGAGGCTCATCTCAGCTGAAAGAAATTACAAGTTATTTTACGATCATGTAAATGTAATCTATTTGAGGTAAAATTTAGCTGACAATATTTCTCATAGTTACCTCTGCACGCTTTTACTGCATCTTCGAAAGTAGTTGCAAACTGTTTTTTAGGATCCGCCTGTGGCACGTCAGCCACGAGAGTTCCATTCGCTGTAATCTGCGGTTAACAGACGATTAGATTATGAGCCAATCGGCAAAATTATGAATATTTTGTTATTTAGTAGGAGAGAACAAAATTTCTTATTTCAAATACGCACTATTCCTCTGTTCTGGAACATGCAAGCCACAAAACAACCTCTTTTTTGCTTATCTACTGATTTTAGAGCGACAAAGCGAGACTCGTGAATGTCTTCGACTTTGGAAACGCCTGTAAAATAAAAATTGAATAAGTACCTTATTCGTAGTCGATTCAAAAATAAAACGTACCAACATTGCGCAATAAAATTTTAACGCTAATATCTTACCGAAAATACTAAGATCAAGTCCATTCTTAGTTAGGCAGGGTACGAGATATTTCATTAAATCATCCTCCACAGCTTCGTTGATCTGTCAAGTACATTATTACATAAATTACAACATTTTTCTATAACAGTTATAAAACGACAAAGCAGGCGATGGATTAAGTATACAACAAAATAAATAACCCACCTGTACGAAGGAGATGCAACAGCAGAGGGCGATGAACGAGAGCAGCTTCATGGCGACAATTCGTGAACTAAAAGTTTTTACGACGATCGTGCCGAGTCTGATCTCTCCTGCGCTGCAAAAAAGCGCTTATCGCGTGCGTGTGCTCAAAAAAGTGACGCTGATATGGGCACCCAGAATAGTTCTTTTTTCTCAACTAGATATTTGTTGTGGTTGATAAGATCAGTGTCAATTAACTTGTACTACCGAAATGACATTTGCGCGTTTTCACGTAGTAACAGCAATGCTGTTTTACAAGTATAGGACTTTTGTGTAGTTGCGTCATTTTCCGCTAGTGTGAAATATTTTAAAAGTGATAGAGTATATCGTCGCCTCCGAATAGAAAGGCGTTATCTGGGAATCCGCTCGTAAAAGGCGTTAACTCGGAGCCCGCTCGTATAAAAGCTGTTATCTCGGAGCCCGCTCGTAAAAGGCGTTATCTCGAAGCCCGCTCGTAGAAGGCGTTAACTCGGAGCCCGCTCGTAGAAGGCGGTATCTCGTCAGTAACTTCACGTAGCTTTCCACACAATCGTCCAATTTTAACGAGATAACGCCTTCTACGAGCGGGCTCCGAGTTAACGCCTTTTACGAGCGGGCTCCGAGATAACGCCTTTTACGAACGGGCTTCGAGTTAACGCCTTTTACGAGCGGATTCCCAGATAACGCCTTTCTATTCGGAGGCGACGATATAGTATATACTGTTAAATGTTTAATCAAACCGTGAAAAAATTGTTTACAATTCAATCGCTGTTATTAATATAATACAGTGTTTTTGTTGACACTTGGTATTGGAGATAGTTAAATATTTATGTATCTCTGGAAAAATATTCCTCGAAAACACAATTACGTTTTATCAATAAGTCGAACAAATTTTAAACAGTCTCTCAGCTTACGTTGTTGATTCAACATTATGCTTATCATCTCATTCATTGTAAATCAATGCCCACCTCATTGCATCGTAAAATAAATTAGTCAATTTTTGGTCTAAGAGCCTTGTGTGATTGGGACAAATCTTGAATAACGACGTGCATATTATTTCTCATTGAAAAAATTAGTCGATTTGATCGCATGATTCCGTCACGTAATAATATTTAGAGATCGTAATAAGGGAATGTATACTCGTCTCGTGCTTTTTCAATGTAGATTATTTTGTTTTTGTTTTTCTATTTTAGATCGAGTAAATTTTTCATATAAATATAAAACCCATTCACACTGGTACAACTACATTACAAAACAATATACAATACAATCAATTATCTAATTTAAAAAAATAATTATTTTTGAATTACGCCACCTTTGAACAATAAATTATAATAATAGAAGTATTACTACGTTTATAATAGAAAATGTACGAGTACTAGGCGTGTGTGTATATATATGTATTATGTGTCATTGTAATAAATTAAAATAAATTAAATCGCATTTTATTTTAGTATACTGTAATGCTTATTTAAACGTAGGTGTGAATAAATACAGATGCGTTTTTTAAATAATATTTTTAATGTATTTATTGTTACATTAACAGAGCTTATATACAAACATTAAAAATGTTGGGTAAGCTAAAATCATACTGAATTCAATTAGACTACTGCATAGATGAACCATATTTCATTCAAGGAACGAAAGCGAACCGTTGTCCACAATGCATTTGAGAATCATTCCACCAGTTTCGCAGTTGTCCTTTCCAACTACAATGAAACGAATAAATAAATTATTATCTCAATGTCACTTCTTATTAATATATCTACGCAAATGTTAAAAAAAATTGGATAATAACGAAATCAAGACCGATCTTTACTTTTTATTGATCTACCATTAATATTACGTGAGTTTTTTAGACTTAAAACATGCTCATACCCAGATCTTTGCACGCGCTAATGATTTTTTCAACCTTGTCCTGTGTCAGGTGATCAGGTATGTGTGAGCGAGCCACGTTCACGTCGATACTTCCGTCAGGTCCCATCTTAAATTATAAAACATTATTAGAGTGTACATGTAGGGTATGGTAGGCCAACATGGCCCAGCACCTAATGAGTTGAAATTATTTATGTAGAGTATTTTTACTTACGATTCCAAGGTCTTTGAGCATACAGGCCGCATAACAATTGACTGTCTTATCGAAGACTACTTGTTCGCCCTTCAACATTCTGTCAAGAGTATCTGTCAATGAAGCCATGTATCTTTAATTCTGATTATGCCCATGAAAATGAAACAGCTACTTATATAGTTTTATTTATCTCACCTATTTTGACTCCGGTCTTAGCGACACAAATCACTCTCTTTTCCATATACTCCTTCATTGTGATTTTATGGTGTGCCTGCATTGGATGGTTAATTGATTTATGGAAAAAAAGAAAAACAGTCTAATTTAGTTACTTCTTGAAACAAAGTGTGATATACATATCATACTCATACGATAGAATTATTTATGACGTATGGTGTATCAAAGTAGAAAGTGATGTATGCAAAATAAATAAATTTTGTGAGTAATTGATTGGTGGGGTGCCGAAGCTGAACTACGAACTTACCGACATCGATCAACTATTTTTCTTCTTTTTTTCATTTAAAAATATTTATCAGTTACTTTTGTCAAATCAAAATTATGTAGAGACATAAAATATTAATTAAGTAACGAAAAATATGATGTAGGCATTTGCAATAGTTTCGACATCCCTTTGGAGATTTCATTGTGTTCTATTAGAAATGACAGTTTGGATAAAAATGCGAAAATAAAAAAAGATGCTTTATGAATTGGATTTTGTTTGTGTACTTATTAAAAATAGAAAAGAAAAGTACTTAAATAAATAAGAAAAGGGTAAATTTTTACATACGGTTTGACCAACAGCAGCAGCAACGAAGCAAAGAGTAATAAGGGCGACGATGGACTTCATCTTGAATATAAGCTTTGGAGTCTTTACGATCCCAAGTTTCTTGAAGAAGATATCAAAGTCTATCGGTCTCTGAGTGCATTTTACTTAAGTCAGAGGATTTTATATACCCAGGATAAGTGTTTAATTTGTAATCTTTCTCGATTCTTTTCTGCTAAATAATGATAAATTATAGGCTTCGTTTAGATCTTCCTCGTGTACTATTTTTCACTTTTTTGCCGAGAATCGTTTGGACATATTTTTTAAGACCTTTTATGTACTTTATGACGGCTCCCTTAATAAAAAAAAAGAATAGAAGCTACCTTTTTCTAGGTAGTAAGTAAAACAGAAACGCGCTGGTGGGAGATAATCGAGACTCGTACATCTGATTTTAGCTCTATGCAGTATAGATTAGACGCAGACATTCAATTAGAAAGGATGTGCATCTCATTTCATTATTCACAGAAATTTTAAACGAGTATAATAATTGTGGATTTAATAAGTAAAACAAGGAAGTAAGTACAGGAAAAAAAAATTTCGAAAATTTATTATTTGTGCAAAGAAAACTATTATTTTATAAATAACGCTTAGAAGGACTAGTCATTGTGTGTAATAAATGGTCTTGAACGATTTTCAGAATTTGAATACGTAATTTTCACAACAATTTTAATGAAATATTGTCGTAGCGATGTATGTGCGCATACCTATGTGTATTCAAGAACGAATTTAATCGATTGATATAGGCACGCTTTTTAAAAAATTTAATCGCATTTTATTTCAGTACACTGTATAGTAATATGAAGGTATAGATGTGAATAAATACAGAGTGTTTTGAATTATATTTTTAAAATGTTTATTGCTAGATTAATAAAGCTAATATACAAACATTAAAAAGGTTTAGTAAGCAAAAATCATACTGAATTTGATTAGATGATGAATCATATTTTAGTCAATGAACAACAAAGCATGGTTGTCTAAACTGCATTTGTGAACCATTCCACCAGTTTCGCAGCTGTCCTTTCCAACTAAAATGAGATAAATAAAAATTATTGAATTATTTCTCCAATGTAAATTCTTATCAAAATAGAAATAGAAATTTTGAAAAATTAGCTTATAACAAGGTCCAGAATGAACTAAAATTTTCACAATTTAGACTTGAAAATGGTTTGTACTTACCTTGATTTTTGCACGCGTTGATGAATTTGTCAACGTTGTCCTGGGGTAGGCCGTCAAATACGTGCGAGCGAATCGCGGCTTCATCGAGAGTGTCATCAGCTTTCATCTTAAATGTCAGAATATTTTTAGTGCGATCTGTATCAATTATTCTACATTTAAAGCCTAAAGGTGTATTAATATACATAAGTGAAGATGTGTTTCTGTAATTTCCAGTTATTAATGAAATAACAAATTTATTCCACTAATTTTTTTTTATAAATAATAAAATGCGGAAAAAAATATTGTTTTTTCAAAGTATATATTAATACTATACTCATTATACTTATAAGGTGTTTAAAACGAGAGTAAAGATTTAGGTAATTCCAAAAGTGAGAAAGAAACATTTTATTGAGAAATGAGGTAAGAAACATCCACAAAGGATCTTTGATTATTCCTTTAGAGTTAGTATTGATAAAAAAATCATGATTGACAAAAAATATGTAATAGTAATTAAAGTTAAATTGCGTGTAAATTAATGATTAAAAAATTAGGTAGTCAAAAATTCGTTTTTGTGCAGACGAAGGAATAAATTTGTATAAAAACGGTTAGGATTCTACGTAAAAAGTTAAAATTATTTATATAGAGTTTTTCACTTACAATTCCCATTTTTTTTAGCATACAGCCCATGTAGCACTTGACCTTGTCGTCGACTTCTTCCTTGCCGCTCAGACTTTTTAAAATAGCATCTGTAAAATGTCACGTATTGTGATGATTTAAAGTAGCACTTTTAGTAAGCCTAGTGAAAATGAATCAGCTACTTATACTTATTTTATAGTTTTATTCATCTCACCTATTTCGACTCCGGATTCAGCAATGCAGGTTCTTTTGTATCCCATTACCTGCCCAAATGTGAGCTTATTTTCTAACTGCATTGGTTGAATAATTAATTTATGGAACAAAAGAAAAACAGCCTAATTTAGTTAATTCTTGAAATAAAATGCGACCTATAGTTAAAAGAATGAATTATTTATGAGGTAAGAAAAAAGTATGAATCTGTATGAAAGTTTATTTATTTTAAATAAATAAAATTTGTGTTTGATTGATGGAGAGGGTCGGAGTTACTATTGAACTATACATACCTCCCAACATTTATAATTGTACTTTTTTATATTTTTTCTTTTAAAAGTTTTTATACGTTACCCTTATCATCTAGTATTCTTTAAGTTATTCTGAATAAAATGTACCAAAATCATTTAGAAAAATTGGAAAAATTGTAATATTATTTTTAGTAACTAAAAATACGATGTAGTCATTTGTAATAGATCCGCAATCCCTTTAGAGATTCGATTGTATTCTATTAGAAATGACAGTTTGGATCAAAATTTTAAAATAAGAAAGAAGCTTTGTAAATTCGATTTTTTAGTGCATTAGAGGTGAAAAAACGAAAACTTATGTATGTGTATAAGAACTGTATCAAATGTACTTAAATAAATATGAAAAAGATAAATTTTTACATACGTCGTCACCAACAGCAGCAGCAATGAAGCAGAGAGCAATAACAGCGACGATGGACTTCATCTTGAACAAGAGCTTTCGAGTCTCTACGGTACTAAGTTTCTTGCAGAAGATATGAAAGTCTATCTGACTCTGAGTGTATTTTACTAAAAGTCGGAGATTTTTATATACCCCAATCCAGGATGTGTTCAATCAATCTTTATCGATTCTTTTCTGCTGAATAACGGCAACTCATAATTTTTTATGGGCTTTGTCTAGACTTTCCGCACGTGCCGTTTTCCAGGTTTCGGCTAAGGATCTTTTCGAAATATTTTTGAAAACGCTATACTTCATGAAGGGCTCCTTCAAAAAGTAAGAAGGTGACTTTTCTACAAAGTAGGTTGAAGAGAAATGTGCAGGTGAAAGATAATCGAGACTCGTACATTAATGTTACTTATATGATGCAGTTATATAGATGAACATACAATCATGCAATTAAAAAGGATATGCATCTCATTTATTATTCGCAGAAATTTTAAAAGTAATAGATGTCGATTTAACGAGTTAATTCAAATTTATTATTTATGTGGAAACATTTATTACTTTTAATAGTAATACTGAAAAAGACACGTCATTGAGTAAACTTTGAAAATTCATTATTTTTATAACGTTTTTATTGAAATATTATACCGTGGCGGTAAAAATATTACTTTTTGATTTATTATCAAGCGGAAAACTGCATCCGGCCGATCACCACATATAAGCTGCGTTCGTTTAGTACTTGGTAAGCCACTACAAATCTATACAACTTCGGTCAATATGTCTTCGTCGAGCCATCTAGGTACCTAATCGGTCACGGAGTTATGTTGGAGCTAATATATAGTGAAAAAGTAAATGTCCTCTTTCAAAAGTACATTCAAAGACAAGGATGTATTAATATAATAATGGATATCAGTGATACAATATTATGATGTCGGCTTTGTTTCGCTCGTCGCCAAGCGTTTACTCCTGCTTATAATTATAAAACTCCTAAGAGATTCGGCTTCGGATTAAAAGAGAGGAAGAGAAGAAATAGACAGAGGAAAAAATGCTGCTGATGTAAAGTGAAGACCTGGACAAAGACAGTCAGGATTCTATTCAGAAAATCAGGTCAGAATAAAAACTAAACGTTTGTAATGTTTGACTACTTTTACTCTCCCATAAATTTAATTATGAAATTAAAAACATATGTATATTCTCTACACACTCATTTGACTTATTCAAATTTAGAGAGTACAATAGTAAAATTTAAGAAAAATGTAGCAAATAATCTTAAAACTTAAGTAAATTTAGACAGGATTCCAGACTGTCTTGGTGCTACTACAGGGAAAATATAGAAAAGTTTAAATAATAGTATTTTCTAAGCAAGTTTTTCTTTATAAAAAAAATAAAAATGTAGAATATAATACCTCACAACAAATTCCTGGTAGAAAAGTAACCAAGTTTCCTACCAAAGCTGTTATAAATGATCTAGATATCTTACCTTAAAATAAACTACTCTGTTCACTATAATTTAGCTAAAAACTAGCTAATTTTTGGTTAAGCTTTGACAAGCTATGTTTATTACACCCTATAAATTAACTTGATTAAGAAATCGATTTATCAAGGTGTTTTCACGAATTTCATATTTTTATAAGAAATATAGATCTCTGTATCAAAAGATGCTAGGGAAGTAAAAAAATTAAGAAATGAAGAAGATGTGAATTATTATGATAGGTTAGGTAGTATCATCGAAATGCGAGAACTCATTCTCTGATCTATTCTTTTCAGCCTTTTCCGTCTGATTTCACTGAACCAAAATTATTGATAATTCAAAATCTAGCACTGAGACACTATTAATTTGAACGAATAGCGTGAATCTTGTTCTTGTTCTTTTATTGGCTGTGAGTACTAGACTCCGATATGCCATAATTCATGTGTGTTTATACTCGAAGGGGGTAAATTTATTAGCGAAGCCTATAGATCACGGGAGCAGGAATCGAACCCGGGACCTATACACTAGCGTGAACCACCGTCTTTTCTTTGTTTTATTTCTTCCGAGATTCGAAATGGATTCGATTATTCGAGATTGTGAGATCGTTCGAGGACAAAATAGATTATCTCAAACCCTCAAATTATATAAAGGAAACTGATATGATCTAGACGATGCTTATAGTACACAGTACACACTCTAATACCTACAGTACGAATTATTTGTATTTTGTTCTTAACCATAAAATTAACTAAAAAAGTAGGTAGGTACCAGAGCATCCTATTTTAGCCAGATTTTAAGTTAAACGCATGACGTTATTATCGAAGTTTCTAGCTAATTTTTATCTAAAAATTATCCATATTCTGAAAATTTAGCTAATTTATAGCTAGAATATACTTAAAATTTCTTCCAGAGATATTAAATCAAAATAAAGTTAAAATAGATTATTTCTAATTTCAAAATCAATACTTGTTTAACCGCAAGGCTTTTTCCAGGTTTTGAGCCAAAACTGGTACAAGAAAATTTTAATGAAAATCGATTGAAAATTGAGAAAAAGTTATTCAAATTTGTGTGTATATATATTATATATATATACACACAAATTTGAATAACTTTTTCTCAATT
>JAPYZO010000243.1:0-76997 GCA_030522905.1 Torymus flavipes | reverse complement strand
ATTTATCCTATAGCGTAAATTAAATTTAAAACCATCAGACCTCAATTAATAAAAAAAGAAAATTACTAAAATTCTCGGGTTTCTCCTTCTTTAATTAACTATATAGCAGAGAAGCCTTGAAACTCGCCAAAAAAGGCTGCACAACTCAAAATTTCTCTGAAATTCAGTCCCACCTTGATTATCTCTCCGCCCTCCTCACCCCGCCCCAATACTCCTCCCCTTCTTTAATTAGAACAACGACTTAATTGCCTTCGCTGCCAAAAGCTCGCTCGCTCGCTCGAGCAAGACAGACACGGAAGCGCAACCCCGAACTCGGGCCCCAAGTCCGGTTATTCCACAACTACGCGCCGGGGAACCGGAAGCGAAGCCAGACGGAAGCAGAGCAAGAGAGAGAGAGACAAAGAAAAATACAGCACGCTTTTTAACCCCTTCGCCCCTGCGAACTGGAAATAATTCTGATATAATATCGTGCGTCAGCTTGGACACTCGCGCGTATTTTCTTCTGTTTAATTTAATCTGACTGCGCGCTCTGTTTGATTTAATTTGAACTACCCCGCCACTGCCGCCGCCTGATATTACCGCGCGCGCGGGCGGGCGCGCATATATTTTTCTTCCTTCCGCCCGCGCTTTTTCGGTGTTATCGCTCGGCGCGTGTCGCGCGTTTTATTTTTGCGAGAGAGGCAGAGGTGAGTTTATTATTATTAAAGTGTTCGGCCGCGCGATGTCGGGCGATTTGGTGCTGCACAGCAGTGTTGTTTTTTTGCCGAGAGGGAAAGGGGGATGATAAAGTGCGCAGCGTGTGCGTTGTGCTCGCGCTCAGATTGCAGCGAGCGCGCTTGTCTTTTTAATTTAGATATACAAGTTATGCTAATTCGCGTGCAATTGTGCGTGGAGGTGGGGGCTACTGAGTTTAATTAAATTCTTCCGATGAAAATGCGAATTTGTAAGGGAGGATTGCGTTTTTTTTTGTGCGCGTTTGTCTTATTTAATTAATTGTGATTGTGATAAAGATAAACGCGGGGCATACTTTAGAGTAAACGTACGTATGATTTATAACCGAGCTTCATTGTTCCCTTATTAAAATGATTAAGAAAACGAAATGTTAGCGTAATTTTGTTAATCGCGCGTATTTATCTCGGCGATTGGTGGCCTACATTTTTGAAGTATGCAAAAGGTTCGATGTAGCAATGTAAAATTTACAATGATTTCCTATCGAAGATTTCATTGAGCGAAAAGGCGCAAAAGCAAAAGTATACAATGTAACTGTCGTATATATGTACGCATTCGCAACATGTGGACGATACATATAAATTTTAATTAAATTTAATGTCTCACAAAGCACGCACGAGATACATGTAATTCATTTTAACAATTTAATCACACTCACGGTCATATTTTTGTACACAGCAGTAAATTACAATATAAACATTACTTTAAAACAATAATTGAATTTCGTAATAAACGGCGAATCCTTTTATAATACACTCTATACACGAATCGGTAAACATCGTTTTCGATTTCAATAATTTAAAGCTTTAAATTTGAATACAACACTTATCCCCAAAAACTATCTACTTACAGAATAACAAAATACTTACAAACCATTTTACAAAACTTCATCTGGCCGATGATCCGTGCCCAATGGATGAATGAAATGCACCTCGCTGAGTATATTAATCAGCATAAACGAGCCGTACACACTGAACAACAAAAACCCATAGGACCTTCTGGCGACGAAGCCTGTGATCGTCAGGTATATCAGAGAGCTGACGAGGGAAGCGAGGAGAAAGGCGAGACACCCGGGCGCCATGTCGCTCGTCCGTATGCGCACGCGGAGGTCATCGTGGCGAGTAGCGGCGATGCACCAGGTGAGACCCAGTCCGATGAGGGTGTTGAACATCGGCCCGCCGAAACACGCCGAGAAACCCATCCGCGGAAAACCCTTGCGAGCTATCGTTACGTTCGAGATGAGATCTGGAAAGTTCAATTCGTTATAGAAGAATAGAGAGAAGGTGGGGAGTTTTTCAATGCAGACATTGTCGCCGGACAAAAATGGAGAAGAAATAGTAGGATGCTATTTGGATAGGTAAATAAATGAATAATTATAAGAGAAAAAGCTAACGAAATTAATTCAAGCCAGGAAGGTTCTGCTTTCGACTCTGAGCAAGACTGAACTGCTCGTTGACTTGCCTCCTTTGTACCGCGGCCCAATTCACGGATTATTTTATTTCGTCTAGGGTTTCGAGCGACGTTGGCACTCTTATCGCTTTTAAAATATGCAGCTAACCAAAACAATTATACGAGTATATAAGAGTGCCAATAACCCTAAAGTCAGTTAGTCATCGCCTATAGTGCGTTTTTTGAAATGAACTTATTTTTAATACCGTTAGATATAAATTTTTTCGATTTTAAGCAGCTCTCAACCTACATTTATAAAAATGTGTTTTTATGCGGTCAATTGAAGGTAATAAAGTTATTTTACGTAAAGAAAAATTCAAAGAAAAATTCATCATGCGAACGATTTGCATGAGTTTTTAAATAATTAAATGTTATGGGACAAGGGGCAACGAAACGACGTACGCGACTTAAAATTATCGCAAAAGTGTCAGATTTTACTGAGACGAGGGAAGGTGTTTTCTCTCCAAAATAATAGAACCCCACATTTCAGCATTTACTCTAATGAGCTCTAGCTTCTAAAATCACGTAGCTCATTACAATGAATATTTCAATAATATTTCTACAGTTAAAGCGGAGTACGTAGTAGTATATTCTTGTTTTTAATGTGTTATATTATTATACATTAATCCATTTTTTACGAATTAAAACATTTAAAAGGATCGCTAATGGCTGTACAATATTTTATCAGTAAAGGTTATTTACTTTAATATCTTCATTTAATCTTTATCCAACATTTAATTTTATATTATATTGAAATATCATCAGCGTAATTTGATATTATAAAATACAAATCGTTACCGTTTGCGGAATTATAAGTATATAATGGGTAATTATCGTTTCAAAAAGCAAATACAAAAAACGCGATAACAATAATTATTTAAAAAGTATTTTTATATATAATATACGAAATATGAAATAATTTTATTATAAAAACAAAAAACAAATATAAAATAACACAAGTTTTTCTAAAAGCCCTTTTAGAATGTAGTTGCCTTTTAGCTACTTATAACGAGAAATTTAGGACGTAGCGCATCTCGTCTTACAGCATTATAACAGAAATTCATTACTTAATTATCTACAATCTCTGAAAATAGAATATTGTTGCTTCCCTTTGAACGCCATTATTTAATCATTCCCTCTTTAACTACCTAGTGAGCTCCCGGTTGATCTAACGCATATCGGCATATACCATAAAATTTTCATTACCAGTGGTACAAGGCTGTGCTCGCATGTATACCCGAGATCTGACGAGTCAGATCATAACAATAACGTTAACTCAGTTCCTGGTAGATATCTTAAGCAAATATTTTAGCTATAAATCAGCTAGATTTTAGCACATGGTTAATTTTTATAAAGCTTAAGAGGGCGCCGAACTCAATGCATTAACGTATCTCTATGATAATTCTATAGCGTATTTTATTCAAACCAATATTTTTGCATGAATTTTGAGTTTACTTCTAAAGGTTTGGCTACATCTATTAATTTTTCGAAAAAAAAACTTTCAAAATTCAATTTATTTACTGCGTCATCCCGTTAACAAATTCTTAACTAGAAAATTTAGTTAATTTATAGCTAACGAATTTCGCTTGTCAAAGGTGAACAAAGAACTACATAATTTTAATCCAAATTAT
Source organism: Torymus flavipes (assembly GCA_030522905.1). Taxonomy (NCBI): domain Eukaryota; kingdom Metazoa; phylum Arthropoda; class Insecta; order Hymenoptera; family Torymidae; genus Torymus; species Torymus flavipes. The sequence goes on along the minus strand of JAPYZO010000243.1, from coordinate 73,188 downwards.
AGTTCACAGAGTAGCTTATTTGTAGCTTATCTAGCTAATTTATAACAGCATAGTAAAACAGGCTTTAAAAAGTTTGATGCTTAAATCGCTTTAATCTGAGTGCGTTTAGGTTATTTCACACTATTAAGTATAACATACAAATGAACTTTGTAAAGCAAAACCAGAATTCGGTACATGTACAGAAATTCATATTGTATTATAATGTATAAATTAACTTATTCTGAATTCGGTACATGTGCAAAAATTTCAATTTTCCGACTTCGAAGCTTACTTTAGTGTGCAGTGCGGTTTCATGCCCGAATTTGAGTTTGGGGCATGTTACGGAATTGACATTTGGCGTCTATTTTGTGGATTCGTTTTAAATTAAAACAAGCGTACTCGTTTATGACTGTTCCGGATTGCAGTTAGTGATTTTATCCACCAGACAAAAATTATTGGAGATTTTTTTTCAAATATATAAAGGTTTCAGAAGCTCGGACACGGAATGGGCATAATCGGATGGTTCTTATAACGGAACGAGAAAGTTCGGTCGCCCATATTTGTTACGCGAAACATTCATTCAATTCGCTTCGTCGTACTCTCAAACATAACATAATTACCGCACCACTATATCCGACGCATTTAATTCCATAATAATAAAAAATCCATTCACCATCCTTACACTACACCCGTAAAAATCAAACAATTCCATTCACCCGAATTAACATTCACCAACAACAGCGTATTATATACACTCGACCGCACAACAACAGAAATCCCTCAAGCTTTCCCTACCCCACGAGATCACCTTACTCCTCACCGCACCGCTAGCGTCATAAAGCGGCTCATCTCCGCGCGCGCGCGCGGCCTCAACCTTGAGCCCGCGGAATCCGGCGGCGCGCCTAATTAACACTCCCCTCTTCCTCCTCCGGCATACGTGCGGGTGACCGAAAAGTATTTACCGCCGACGCTGTTGCCCCAGGCGAGGAGGGTGATGCCGAGCATAGCATCGGAGATACCGCTGGCGAAGCCGACGCACTCGAGGACCGCCATCACCTCCTGGGCGACCACGTAAACGACCAGCATCGCCGTCAGGAATCCGACGAACGCCAGGGCCTGCGATTGATGGCAGAGTTCGTAAAGCGATTGACTTTGTGTGCGTGGTGTTTTTTTTTAGTAGGGGAGAGGTTTGTGGAGTTTATATGCGCGCATGAGAAAGTCTGTGGTTCATTGAATGGCGCATTGTTCTTTTTGGGCTCATGCGTTACGGCTGTTCTTTGTTTGTGCGTTTGGTGTACGTGTGAGTATATGTCGATTGATTGATTGAGTGGTATTGAAAAATGAATAAATGTAACTTTTTGGTATTAGTAAAATATGAAATACATTAGTGCAACTGAATACGGATGTATATAGAGTTTCTTTTATATCGTTATGGAAATAGAAGCATTATTATATAATATATGAGATTACAGTAAGCGAGATATATGAAAATTAACGTGAAATTGCAAATTTCATTGTTATTCCATCTACACGAAAAGCGTTAAAACAATATTTGTTTAAATGAGGTAAAAATAATGACGCATGCTTGTTGCGCCGCAACATTTACCTGACAATTTACATCGTATATAACAAGTTTTATAAAAGCGAATATCAAATAATATCAAAATATCGCGAATCAAATAACAACTCGGGTAAAACTAACTCTCCCGATTGCAATTCTACGAATGTAATATTAGTAACGTAATGTAATATAAAAAAAAAAAATATTGAAATTCCTATAGAAGCGCGCTTTAACAATCCGACCTGCAAAACGCGTAACGAACCAATCGGCCCCTTTCATTTGAAATCCGAAACAAATCGAGCGTAACAAAAGAGTTCGAGCCGACGAAAAAAAAAGTGAGTATACGATCTCGTACCACTGCCCACGCACGGGTAACGAGATCACTGGGATTCGGGCTTACGTTGTGGAATCTCGGCAGCGCGTCCGTTGTGGTGAGCAGGAAAATCGTGAGGGCGATCGCCGTCGTGCAGCCGAAGCATAAGGCCAGCAGTGGAACTGGACCGATCCACACGTTCCATACTGTCAGAGAATGGGAGAAAAATTTGGATATGTAAAATCGCTGAGTCCACTGCACTGCGTCGAAAGGACGAGGGTTTGATTTTTATTTTGGAAGAATTTACTTTTACGGGGAGGAGATGACTTTAATTACACGAGGGAGAAATGATGGTTTTTATGGGGTAGGAAATGTTTGTTTGGGAGTTTTAGGAAGTTTAATGAGATTTCAGAGTGAGAGGTTGGCGATTGAACAGAGAGTATGAATATATGGCAGTCGGGGCGGATTTAACTTTGAGCGGTGATTATCGGAGGATCGGAGGATGGGGAAGTATGAGAAAGTAATGAGCTTGATTTATTAGAAATTAAGGGTGAGCTCGAAAATTGGGCGATAGGAAAAAAAAGTATGCTTTTCCTTTTTGCTATTATGAGTTACCATAATTAAAATTCAAAATACAAAACATGCTTTCTTATCGGAATTTAAAATGATTTCTTAAATTCTTTTCAAGGAGAAGTTAATATATGTGTGTTAAGTTTTAATATTAAAATAGTTGATTTTCGCGAAATAAGGAAATATTCGACTGAAATATCCAAAGTTTTACTATGAAAATTTTTAATATATTTTCTTATGAAATATAAATAAATCCTTCTCTCAGTGCATACAGCGGTCTGATACGAAAATACTTTACATATACAAATAATTATTTATATTTTATAAAAAAATATTTTGATATTAAGATGTCTCTAAATTCCTCGCTAAATTCGCTATAACCGCTCCGGGATTCCAACTTCAGCCGGAACTCTCGTGCTGAGCCGACTTCAATCGAAATTACGAACTACATTGAAGTTTTCAAAGTGCGGTTGAATAGCGAAGATATTTTCTGTCATCACATTCGAAGTAAGTTTCCAGTAATATCTCTTCCTCCTTGGTTTATTTTTATTTTACAGGGAGAAGTAATTTATTCTCGTGTCAAAAGAAATCATAGAAATATTACAAAATTGACCAAAGTTTTGTAACTACGTGGTTCTGTTAGTAAATTAGTATATTATCATGTAAATAGAAAAATTTTACAACGCATACAAATATTTTCTTGAAATTGTTGTAATTTATTTAATTTAGAAAAAGGTACCTTCATAATCATAATTTACGCATTTATTCAAAAATAATAAAAAAAGTAAAAATAACAAAAATATACCTGATTAAAATAAACATAATATATAAACTGAAAAATTGAGATTCACAATGACTTCTCGTTACCACACATCATCTTCCACGTTTAACACGACGGATGAACTTAATAGGGTCCACAGCATCATGCAGGACCACAAATAATCCACCAGTACTCAGGAAACCTTAAATTACACTATAGACAACAAAGAAACGCAAAAGCCAACTAACATTCCAGAACGCAGAGCGCCACGACGGGCGTCAGCCACATCTGTATGCAGTTGAGCAGTTTGGACCAGCCACGCTTCTCGGCCGTCTCGTTGACTACGGGCACGAAGAGCTGAAGCACGACCATGAACGGCGCGCGCAGTACGAGCAACGCCTTCACCATACTATTGGCCTCGCGCCATTCGTTACCGTTGACGGGATTTGCGTCGTAGAGGAACTCGCGAAACAGTCCCTTAGGGCGAACGGATGGACTCGGAGAGGTATTGGATTGGGTCTCGGGGACCGAAGCCCCGGACACGCTGCGAGCGTGTTCGGATTCCTGGTGGATGGCTACGTCTGCGGAGAACAAAAGAATGTCGTTGTATTGGACAAACAGCATTTTGCCGAATAAGTATGGGTATACATAAATTGGTTCACATTTTCTTAATACCTCAAGTTTTTTTTTAGTTTTGTTAAACCGTAAAATGGTGATTTAGAATAGAGTAAGAAATATTCTCATATTTTTATTTTTTGTTCAAGTGTCTATAAACTCATTACAATATTGAATTTTAGATTGTACTAATTTATAAATAGACGAAGTATATTTCGATCGAAACCGATATACAATTAACAATATGTGCTAATTGGAATCGAACGCAACCACTTACCTGTAAAACAATTATTGATCTAACAGTGTAGCATTCTAACGTCTTGTAACACAATTTAATTTGAATAATTTAAATGCAATAACTACCATTTAATTGAACAAAAGTGTAATTTACTCTAAAGTTAAAGTTAATTGTACCCCAACCACAGAAACGAAGGTAAGAATAATTAAAAATACGGTAAAAATTAAACTCACCATCCCCTCTATCTTCCGACTTAACAATATATATTTATCCAAACAAAAGTCTCAACGCTCTATATTCCAAAAACAAAAGATAATCAAATACTTCCGCTACAGTAAAACTCGTTGTTCTAACAATCATTTACCCTCCGCATGTAACACTCGCCTAATCCCCACCGCGCTGAAACTTTTCCCCGAACTTGGCGACAAAGTTATCGTTTCCCATTGACCACCCCCATCTAAATAACGCCACCAGCACGACCACCACCGGCTCTCGAACTAGGTCACCCCCCTCACTATTGAAATCCGAAATCCTATATCCCAATAACAAACTAAACCCATCCGTCCCACCCCCTCTGGCAAGATCAACTTGGCTTCACCCCTTCGCTTCTACCGCTAAAAAAAATCATCGCTCGTGAAGGAGGTCAAAGTGCAGGCTCTCACCGAGTTTCGCCTGGACGTCGAAGGCGCGCGAGCGTCTGATGGGCGGCAGGTGGGGCGGCAAGCTCGAGTTCTCGTTTCCACGGTTCTCCACGAACGCACGCAGCGCGTCGGGGTCCTGCAGCCTCGGCATCCGCTCTGCGAGTGTGCGGCGAAGAGGAGAAAGTGGGTTGGCAGATTGGAAAGGGGTGTTATGGGGGTGAAAGTTAGAATGTGGGAGGAAGATTAGTAAGAAGAAAGAAAATAAGATTTTTCAAGGTTTTTGCATAATTACAACGACAACGATGAACATGATGTATACAAATATGATACCTGTCGTAAAATAAAAATATTTATACGATGTTGGCTACGATTGAACTTTAACCCCCATAAAGTATTTAAAAAAATACTGTTCTAAATACTTACTAAGTGCTTCCCAGAGATGCACGACATCATCCTGCACTACGTAACAAATCCAACACACGGCGAGAATGTAGAAAGAAGCGTCTCGTATGATATATTGGGGCTTAAGTTTAAAGGGCTTGACAACGACGACAGAACCTGCTATTATTGCGGTGACAAAAACTCCAGCACCTATGAGCTCGGTGAACATGATCAGCTGCTCATCTTCGCTCGTTACAATCGACGTGAAGATGTCCGGCGAACCGTTGCCGAACGCCAGGATCGTGACACCCGCGATGTTCTCCGAGAGACGCATCACGGTAGCGATTATCGACAGGGAAGGACAGAAACTGGCCGAAAGTTAAATTAATTTTTTATTTGATATTTGTATTATTATTACTTTGTATAATGATTTGATTACATTGTAAAATCCGGGGAATTGGTACATGTATAATAAATTTAAAAAATAATATCAGATTTTAATGAAATTATATCTGTTGTTATCTTTCGCATTTCTGGTAATCGAAAAAGAAAAACACGAGAAGGGCACAATCAAAATTTTAAATAAAAACATGTCTTTTGTAAATAATTATATTATTCCACGTTATGTGACGAATGGACGTTTCGCGGAACAAAATTTGTATCAGAAAATATTTGCAATCTTTTAATTAATGTATTCTTTGAAAAACGTACATTTTTGCTGTAATCAAATTTGTCGCGTGTAAAATTAAAAAATGCCGACATTCCAAACAGCGTGTAAAAGAATTTCATTATAAATTTAAAGTATAATATAATGAAAACCACTATAATTAAAAAAAAAAACTAAATTACAAATTATCCGCCGTAGTTCCCAGTATGAGGAAAAGGTAGAGGAGCCACAAGAAGAGAAGCGCCAGTCCGAGGCCAAACAAAATCGAACTTTCGGTGCCGAAAGTGCAAAAGAGCAAAGTTGGATAGGGAATGAAGGAGCCAACGACGCAGTCTTCCGTCTCTTTGACCCAATCGCATCTCTGCTCAGCGGGAATTTGCCAGACGTACGAACAGTCATCCTTGAAATAGGAACGTATATGTAGATCAAGCTTTATCCAATGTACTCTGAGATCGATATGGTGATTTATGATTATATTAAGATTAAATTTATTATGTGAAACTGAAACTCGTTTTAGAATTTATTGTTGATCTTCGTATTCAACAGGTTAACTATCTTATAAAAATACGAATTACAGCAAGTCCTCAAAAACACTCTTCAACAGCCACTTCAACTTAAAACATTCCGTCATTCAATCCAAAACCCTCAATTGACGCGCCTTCGAACCTTTCCTAGTCTATACCGTTACAACCCTATAGCACTCCGCTATAATTCCAGCCGCATCAAACAAAAAAGGCCATCACTCTGCGGGCGCCGAGCGCCCGATTCGATTTCGCGCGATCCGACCAATATTTCCCCCGCACCACTATTATAAGTACCTATACTCACCTCGCGAACCTGGAGCCCGCCGTGCAACGGCGCTAGTCCGGGCCACCTCATCTCTTTTTATTTCCTCTCCTCCGCTGAAGGATTTTACAGCCTCTTTTAACGAGCTCTCTCGCCCGCTCGCGCATCGAGAGGTATTGCGGTTATTAAAAATTCTTGCGGGGGAGGCGAAGGTGTCTTGGAGTGCGATGGAGACAATGCGGAATGCTTAACCTAATTTGTTTACGTACGGTGTGTGTGTGTGGTATGTGCATACGGTATAGAGCGTTCAATTGTTCTCGAGCGTGGAGTGGAATGATATATATAATGCGCGATTTGGGGGAGTGGTAGATGCGATTTGGAGATAAGATCGTTGAAGTTGAAGAGATCGGCTGGCGAAGCTTTTTAATTTGCTATACTCGGTGGTTTTCAAGAGAATTAAAATGGTAATTATTTTCTTTAGCAAGTTTTCATAGTTGAAGTACGGCGAAGTAAATCCGTATACATTTGCCTAAAACAACCGACATTTTAATTAACTTCTATTATTCCCGAAGTAAAATATTCACGAAATTTCGCGGTATACGTAAACCTCTAAAAAAGCAGCTAAAATAGATCTTCAGACAAAATTTCCCTGAAATATATATGTATATATACTTAAAATAAAGCCATTGACCCTTTTCCCCGCGATAAAGCTCTTAGAAGCACTTAGTCACTCCTGAGAAGACAAGATATTCGGCCACCCGTCGCTAGCACGGGCGCCACCTACTCGCAATGCCGCGTCCATATATAACGAATTCCTCCGATTTACCTTAAAAAACATCGCTAGAGGCCCTTATCCAGCGCCTCCATTATCCCTTCGCTCCCCCCATCCACTCCCTCATTGTTTTAAGAAGTAACACTGCACTCTCTCTCTCACTCTCGCATCCATCTATCCCTTCACTGCTACCTACCGGCATTTGCAATGCAAAACCGGAACGAAAGTCGAAAATCCGTAACAAACACACACATACACATAGCGACTTTTTCCCTCATCCTCTCTCTCCCGAGTTTATTTTGTCCACGGGATGACTATGCTGCGCTGAAATGTATGTATGCACCTACACGTGAATATGCATGCGCGCATGAGAGTGCGAACGAGAGTGAAAGAGCAGAGGATGCGCGTAATAAGAGGGGCTCATTAGTCGCGGCGGAGAATCGGGACGCTAGCGCGCGGGTGAAAGGGAAAAACAGCATCGTGCGCATGCAGAGGATGAGGAGCGAGACTCTTGAATATCTTTTTTCTTTTTCGCGCGGGAAGTGGCTGCGTACCACCGTCCCCGGAGTGGATGGGTAATGATACTGTGCCGGATTTTCTTTTCGCAATGGTGCTGGCGGTGGTGACACAGATTCTGTTGAGGGTTGCTGAAGAGGGAACGCTAAAAGGTAGCTGCTTATTTGTGAGGTGGGATTTTTGAAAGCCGTGTGGGTGGGTTTCTTGATAAAAGATAGGGATTATTTTTATTTGCATGGCGTGGGTGTGGACTTACCTTGTTATTTTAGAATATAAAAGAGATATATTTGTATATAGATGGAAAAAAAGTAATTTTTTGAAAGGTAAATTAAAGCCTTGAATATTACAGAAAGATATTGAATACTTTGATTTTCGTTTGAATTTTTCTATAAAAAATATATGCATGAATTTAACAAATAAATATCGTTTACTTCTTTTTGGATTGAAAAGGTAACATAATTTTGTATACGATTCATTGGTAAACTAAATTTGATCCATAATTTAAAAAGTTATCAGAACATTTTTTATCAAAAATATAGTATAATTCTTTAATTTTTCGTCATAATTAAATACCTTGTCATGCAATGAAAAATAAAAGTATATCGTTGAAAAATAGTTTTTGGAGATAAAAAGCAAAGAAATAAGTATCGTTTAACTTCACATGTTAATCATTTATTAACTTATGTATTCACATACAATAGTATTATGCGACGATCAAACATTGTATAAACAAAATTTACAAAATAAAGTATAAGTCTTTACAGCTAAAAGCTACTAGTTTTTAATAGATCACATAGCTTCATACTTTTTCCTCGGCCGACAATCATCCTACAATATATCCCCTTCTCTGTCTTGCATCTATCTCTTTTTTTCTTAAATCCTCGAGAATCCTTCGTTACATCCTCCACGTCTGTCTCGCCAAGTGTATTATTTTCTTTTTTGTTTTTGACTACTTTCTCCTTCCTCGCTCGTTTACTTTATGCTCTATTCATTTATCTCTTTAATAATCCGTATGTATAATATATATATATATACTTTTTATATATAAATATTATGCCAAATATTAAATAATGTATGTATATATGTATAGCTTTGCTAATTTGTCACCTAATCGTGAGGAGCGGGGAGGTGGGGACTGTGTTATTTACTTTTTTTTCTTTTAATATTTCTCTCGCATTCGCGCACACCGCACACGTACACAACAATCTTCTTACTCTCGATTCTCTCTTACTCGCGCGCGCACGCACACAAACTGCCTCGTGTATCATACACCGCGTTAGTCGTTATTTCCGTCTCGTTTAAATTTAATCTTGTCGATACTTAGTTTGTAAATAGAAAAATTATCATCTCTTACTATAATTAACCACCGATGCTTCTCCGCCTATTCTCCTTTCGCTCTGCACACATGTGTCTGTATCCGCATGTATATGTATGTATGTCTGTGTGTATATGTGTGTGTGTGCGTGTGTGACGTAAAGATTTGCTCCGTCCGCATCGAAACAATTCCCTCGTACAAAATTTATATACCGGAAAAATCGCGAAATTCGTGCATCTCATACAAATCATTCGTAAAACTTTCCAAGAATCTCAATTATCTAAAAAGGTTTGTTTATTATTTTCTTTTTTTTTCGATGTCTCTTTCGCTATAATAATATTTGTCGCTAAACGCCTTTTGTTTTCTCAACAAACGCCGAAAAATACGATGCTTATAATTTCCGCAACGCTCACACCCCAACGTGTTTTTGATATTAATTTTTATTATTTTTTTGTTTTTAGGAACGAAACGAGCACTCGTTGATACATATACGCTTACTTCGAAACACATTCATTATTTTTTTCCTCCTATTTTGCGACGTAATGTAAGTTTTTTATTTTTATTTTTATTTTTATTTCTTTTACTTGTTCCCAATGCCAGGAAAATTGTTCATCGATCGGCAAACGCATAATATGTGATTCCGCAGAAGTTCAATGCTATCCTGTGTTTTACAAAGCACTCGTACAACTTTCTCGTCTATTTAGCTACACTCTATCTACTGCGCTCGCGCACACACGCACCACCGTCGCACATTCGCATTAAAAAACACTCGTTTTAAATGTTTACCGTTTAGTACGATTAATGGATGGTATGATGCATGTTGTTGTTTTTTTCATCTGTTTAGGAATAAAGACATTATGAATTCTATGTACATCTCGCGATCGTTCGAAGCCGTCCATCGCGTATATTCTACTAGCCTCGCGGCGTCGTCGCTCATCCTCCCAAGTCTAATATAATATTTCTTATGTATTTTTTCTTTAATTTTATACGACTTTTACGCTCTATCATTTTTCTTCTTTCTTTTCGTGTTCGTTAAACGCTAAATGTATAGGATTCCTTGTGTGAACTTTTTTGTTTCTCACGACCTCTTTCTATCCGCGCCACAACAGGCTCGGACGATGCGGCTTCGCCTATCCTCGCGAGAAAGTCTTGTCCGAAATTTTCGTTAGAGCGCGAAAACGCATCGATGAAAGCCCTCGTTTTGTGTGTATAATAAGTATATAGGTATATGTGTGTTAAACGTGTGGGTTTTCTCTTGTCTTCTAATTTTCGCGTAAAACTCACTTTTGAAATAGCGTGTGATCCCATTTAGAAATGCTTAATTACAAGAAGTATACCGTCAACAGAACCGAATTCGCAATTTCCCTCGGTGTGTTTCTCTGTCTCATGCGGGTGTGCTATCTAAAAAGTGTTCTCACTTGGTTTTGTTTTTGTTAAAAAACGCTCGCGCGCGCGAAAAACTCGTATTTTTGATTACCGTTATCGTTCTGCTTTGTATATTTTATAAAATCACTGTCATGGAAATACGTACTCTGCAAAATATCTCGTCTACGGTATTGTAGAACGTTTTTTCTTCTTTTTTTTTTAACTATTATATCCTTTTACATCTCGTAAAATTAACGTCAGAAGTACAAACGCGGTTCTGTTCGTCCACGGCGGGGGGAAAAATATACGTAGACACTTGGTTTTCGTATTTCTATTTTATTCTTTTTGGCTAAGGTACACACACGTACTATAACTCGGCTGTTTTGAAAAAATTATTTTCACCTTTAGTTTATAAAATTTGATTCAGTCCCCCAGCATTTTTTGTCGTATATATTTACTCATGCATGTGGAAAAAGTAAACCAAGATACGCATGTATCATATTTTTTTTTCATTCTCTGCTTTCAATTAAAAAGTTTAATCACATTTAAAATCGGTACTTTGATTCTTTTCATTTTAAAAAACAGTTTTTATTAAAAATTCAGATTCTCAAGTCTGAGTCGACCTTCACCGTCGCTGATATGTGAATAATTCGCGACTCAACGCAAACAAACTACTTGAATGTACAATTCAAAAAAGGTAAACTAAAACTATCGTTAAAAAAGAACATTTACACTGTAAAGTATAATTCAATTCATTTCTCGTCGCGTTAAAAAATAATCACGCAAATCGCCATGCGTGAACAAAACAAGACCAAAACGCTTAATAAAACATAAATTTACATAGGTTTTAATTTACATAGACATTTCTCTACTCTCTAAAACTATAAAAAAGAGGAATCGTTCTGCAAAAAGAACATTGACTTAATCGACGACGAAACAAAAGGGAAAAATTACTCGCTGTGTGGTCTTTGACGGAAATTCATCGGGTATGTCTTACTTTTGATTCGCTTTGATAAAAGTTTTACAGTCTACCGTTAATAATTATAATGATAATGATAATAATAATGATAATGGTAATAATAATAACACGCTCGCGGCCTAAAATCTACGACTTATTTACAAGTTTTTATTTTTTTACTCTCGTTTAAGACATAATACTAAGACATCTTCAGAACCCGTTTATCGTTAAGTTGCATTATTTTTCATTTATTTATTCTTTTATACGTAAATAGCGTCGACGGGAGAGTCGATCTGTTTACAAGCCTGCGGAGTGTCGGAAGAAAAAAATCTCTTTCTCGCATCTATATTTTCTCTGCCTACACACACATTTATTTATATATTTTCCGTAAGCTTTTTATCTTTTTTTTGATACTCGATTTCTCGTTTTATTGTCTATTGTACGTTGATTATGTCAAGCAAAGTAATAACGCGTTACTTCAAGCGTGAAAATGAAAAGCTCATGGCAAAACTAAAGATATCACTGGTCTCCGTTCTTCTCTATTTATCATTAGGTCGTTTCTTCTGGTAATCGAAGCTGCACTGGTTGTGTTTGTCTTTTGTTATATTACCATTTTTTTTTCTTAATAAGCGTGATACATTTTGTCTATATTATAGAAACATTTTACACTTTGTCGAAGACGCAAGGACAAGTTACTCTTTACAAAAATTTTCGTTTCTCAGTCGCGACTTGTTCCAGCCGATTCAATAAAATCTTCTAAATTTTTCACTATACAACATTTCTTTACACACTTTTTTAATTTATTCTTTCCGACTCCCAAAGTAAGGAGCGAATGAGCACCAAAGATTTCCTAATTCTTATTGCGACGAGCGACCGGAAATATTCTATTAATATAACATCGAATAATATATTTATAATCTTTTAAATTTCGATTTTTAGTTTCACTGGGACGTTACTTATAGTTTCGATGAAAGAATATAGCTGCATTAAACGTTTTTAAATGCACTTTTGATAAATAATTTGATTGCTTTTAGTTTTGTATATGCTTAAAAACAAGATGGAGCATAAAAACTCTTTTGATTGAATTTTTGAAAAGGTATTGCAGTCTTAGTGTTGATTTCATATATTTTGCAGTACTAAAGATTCATTCATCGAAAATGAAGTAGACGTATATGCCAAGAACGAAATTATCTGTAAAACACTTATACATTTTCTCGTACATTGATATAGAAATAGGCTTTCTACATAAATTTTTCATTATAATTATTCAAGTTATAAAGTACTAACTTTGCAATATAAAATTGATTCACTGTTTAAAGCTTTTACTACCCAGAGCCGGTAATTAATACCTGCTAATTTTTATTAAAGAAATCAATAAAATAATTAAAACAAAAAAGAATTCTATATGCTAAATCGAGATTCATTCGACATAAAACACAAAAACATTTATAAACGACAAGTACGTAATATAGTTTCAATAAAATTAATTTTAATATACATTAAAAACGTAAATGGGACATAAATTTCGAACTTAAAAAATTATCATCAAACTACACAATCGCATTTATAAGTTTCTTAGAATTATTACAAAATTCTATATTTTAACAACATATCATTATACATTAACAAAATGTACGAGAAAGTGTCGGTATGTTGTCAAATAACTTGATTCTCGGCTTGGAAAGACCAGATAATGAGCGAGTAAGCACTTTTTCGGAGATTTCGAAATCATCATTATCAATCACCATTCGTCTTTCTCTCTCCTCATTTTTTCGCTAAAAATTTCGCCTCACTATACACAATTTTTATTCAATAGAGCTCCTCCGCCCTCCCCCTTTTTTCCTTATACACACGACGCGACAGCTGTCAGCTCGACTTGTCCGAATTTCATATACATATATAATTATAATTTAAAAGGAAAAAGTATAATCATCACGATTCGCGCTCTCCTCGCACTCTTTACACATACTGACATTTACGCAATTAGGCCTAATTATGTACAGAATTCATGCTTTTGCTTCTCGCCGCTGTCTCTTTTCGCAAAGAGAAGCCCATCGACGCGGTTATGTATATATACGAAAAAACGAAGACTCGTGTGTCCAATATAGAAGTTAAGACGGATGACCCTCTACTACTTTCCGAATAAAATCATTTTCGAGCGCAAGGAATAAAATAGTTACAAACTAATCGTTTATTATACATTCGAATTAGAGTCAGAATAAATTACTTTACAAGTCGTGTGTAGACATTTTTCACTTTCACAGAAAGTTTTCATCAAATTCATATAATACGTACTGCAAGTAAAATCAAGCTCCCGCACCCTTTGCTCGTTCCTTCCCACTTTTGTCATTTTGATTTTCGACAGCAACAGTCTTCGCCAAAAACACCTAAATGAACAAGCAAAGAGTGCGCCTCGATTCCACTCGCGACATTTCTTTTTACACGTAAACGCAGCCAGGAATAAAATCGTCATATTATAGAAAAAAACAAATGAAAAATGCCACTACTACGAGCGAGTAGCGCGCAGCAGTACAGCAGGTCATCCGTCGGTCGCGCGCGGTAACAGCTCCTCCGCTTCTAGCTGACGGCGTCTCGACGTGGCGGCGCCGTCACAGCGACGAGGGTCACCTGGGGCACCTTGCGCCCGGGTGTCTTCCTCAGGCCGATCGTCCGCTGCTGCTGCAGCGGCTGCGCTCCTCGCGGTGGTGCTGGTGCCGGTGCTATCGCTCTCTCCTTCGGCTTGGTCTTACCGGTGTCGGGTCGAGGTGGCGGCAAAGCTGTTACCGTCGGTTGCCGATGCTGCTGCGGTTTCGGCTTGTGCTTGCTGTCCAGCTCGGCCATTGCCTCCTGGATGGCGTTCTCCAGCTGCGTATTCAATTTACGACTTCTAGAAGGACAGGATAAGTCATTCAGACGGTGTTCAGTATGCGGCTAAATGCGTGCGATGTATTTTTTTTTTCATTTTTGGATGAGATTATTTCTTTTTTGATTTGGTGAGTTTTGGAATGAGAAATTAAGGGGTTAATATAAATAAATAATTTGATAAATTAATAAATGATAAAAAATAAATCAACGTTATATATAAGGTAAAATTAAAAATAAATAAAAATGAATTCGCCACTTATGTAAATGTCTTGATTTCTAATAGAATAATGACGATTACAGTATTTTTTTTTGTTATAACGAATTTTGGAAGTATTTGCTGTTTCGTAAAGAAAAATAAGTATAAAAAAAACATAAAAAATCTATGGTTGTATATTTGAAATTTTATAAGATTTTTTTAAAATCACGAAGACCGTTTCAAAATATTTCAAATCCAATTTTCAATAAATATTTGTCTGCCTATATTTTATCAATAATTAGAAGAAAAAAGAGAAGGAAAATTTAATCAAGAAAAAGGTAATTCAAAGGCGAAAGTAGTATAATATGTGGTACATAGAAAATAAAACGTTGCATATATAAGTGTGTAAGAAAAATTGATCTTTAACCTTATTGACCAGTGTAAAGTGTTTGACCCAAAAAGAAAGTGTTCAAAAACATCAATTATAGTACCACAAGTAAGAAAATATTCAACACATAATTACATTAGATTCTACTGCTACTATCATGCAGACATTAAGATATCCATAGTATTTAAGTATAAAGAATTTGAAATAATATCTGTTTCGGAAGTGAAACGTTTCAGCAGTAATTGGCTGTTGGTTTGCTAATCTTACGCTATAAAAATTCGATCCTTAGAAATTATAAAATATAGCTACTTTTCCTCTTTAAATATTATAACCGTACATCTTATTTAAGTCAGTACTCAAACATGTATAATACGCCTTAAATTTGTTTTCATATTTAACATTATCCTTTCGAAACATTTGAATTATCGCCATTTTAGTTTGAAGTGTATACATTCGATATAAATTACGGGATTACATACGTATGCAGGTTTAAAAAAGTAATATTTTAAAATCTAACATAAAATTAAAATAATACAAAAAAATAAAATGTTTAAATAAATTAAGAAATAATATGAAAATTCGCAATTGAAGACAATACGATACTGTAATAATTTATATATTACTGTAGTTGTCATACCTAGTTACAGTATTGTTTGTCAAATTAATTAATGGTATTTTAGTAAAACGAATTCTAACATACAAAACAATATTCAGAAATATCGAAATGAATTAGTTATAAATAAGAGGGTTAATGACTTGTTAATTTTATTTTAACAACAGAGTAGAGAAGAATACTTAATCCATTTCAAACGACAAGAGTAATCCCAGAACAAACGACAAATAGAAGAAAAATCATTGAATTTCCCAAAGAATATAAGAAAACTGAAACTTCTCGACGAAAAGAAGCGTATTCTTCCCTACCACAACTGGAATACAATGAAAAAAAAAAACGATGTGATGAATCCTCTCACTCACTTCCGGAACTTCTTTCGTGCGCGATGGTGCGCCTCGAGGCCTTCTGACAGGGACTTAAGGCTCTTGACTGCGACCTGGCTGAGGCCTGCCTCGCGTTGGGCCCCGTACCACCTGATCCAGACGGTTGTTGCTGCTGCTCCACCGCTACCAGCTCCAGCATTGGCGACGTTGGCGTTGGGCTGCTGCTGTCTGCGCGGCCCGATCGCCTCGACTTTGCCGGGCCAGGCGGCGCTGCCTCGGGCTGCTCCCCACACGACTTCCCCGACCGCAAACACGCGCGCTTCTTTCGTGCCGGCCGGATCATCCTGAGGCTCTGTGTACGCAATTTCTGCTGTTGTGGTGGTGGTTTGCCGTTTTGGTAAATTCGTCGATTTTGATGTTTGTTTTTTATTTTTAGGGTGGTGGTGATGGTTATATTTGTTATAGGAGGTGATGGTTTTGTGAGGTGCTGTGAGATTATATTATAGATACGCGTGGCTGTCTATTTAGAGGTGAGTTTGCGGGGTTCATGTAGTAGCATGGCGGGTTGAGAGTAGGTTTGGAAAATCGATTGGATTTGAAGGTTTTATGTTTTTTTATTTATTTATTTTATGAGATAGATCCAATTAATGCCAATTTTATTTTTGTATAATATTAATTCATCATAAATCTTTATATAATAAAAATAAAATAATCTTATATTCTTTTTTTAGAATTACAAATTTTTAAAAGATATTTTTGTTTTTTATTATCAATATAAATCGATTTTTCAAAAGTACTGTAAGTTTATGATTTGTGCAGTGAATTTTTCTACCTGTGAAGGTTTTTTAAACGGGTTTCAAACTCTAGCTTGGTGCATCTACATTAATTTAGTTAAATAAAATATCAAACGTTCACCGGTAGAAAAATACGAGTATTGTTTAATGTTTGAATTAAATATTGTTGAAGTATTTAATACTCATTTCAGCGTTTGCTTAGCAACCTGATGAATTTTTAGCGTGATTCATATTAAAAAAAATCTTTTGATGAAACGATGCACTTATTCATGATCAGATTAGCATCCCTCGTCAAAGCTACCACACACAATGAGATCACTGTCGCCTCAGTGCTTTAACCATGCAATGCATGGATGAATGCTTGATGATCCATACAACTTGATGATAGTTATACATGTGCGACCCACAAATTAATAAAACAATGATTTCGACAACAACCAAACGAGTTATGAATTCTTAGTAAGTAAACCAAACAAGTTAGATCGCATACGCAGAGGAAAACATTGTCACGGCATCATATCGTATCACAACAACGTCTTGAGTATTTTCCTCCGAGTATTAAAGGTCAGTCATGATATGGCAATGCATCTTCTTCGACGAAGTTAATGAGTGCAATTCCACATTTCCAGGTGACTGAGAGGATTATGTATGCTCATGAAGTTAGACGATTTTCATGAAGATAAAGGGGGAATTACGTGCGCTGTAATGTGAATACTGTGACGGAACTTTATTAACAAACCTGACAGCCAATTAGTCTTATTTAGGAAGGCGTTTAATGAAAGCCAATGTACCTACCTTAAGAAATTCAAATACGTGCATATCCTTTATTCAGGTACACGATAGTTCATGATTATTCTTGCGTTAATTAATTGTGATTTTTCTGTTTTTTAATATTTGTGATCTATGCCACAGCTAGTTGTGTTACACATATAGATAAAACGCATCAAGTAATTTAGTAGTTGTTCAAAAAGAAAAACGAAAATCAGGTTTGTTATTTTCGAAAAAGTAAGTTTTTTACATGCACATAACTCACTACCATCGAAAAGCTCACAGTTAATATGAAGAGAAGAGAAAATGTTAGAAGTGGAAAGTGTATGATTTGAAGACTGAAACTAATAAGCAAGCGACGAAAGAGTTTTGAATATTTCCCGAAGCTAATAAAGCAGAAGTGCAATAATGACAGCAAGGACGATCTTTTTCCTCCAAAATTAATCAGTATACTTGATACTTATTTTGATATTATAAATGCTCGAAATGTCTGTATCTTTGGCGATTTTCTGCTTTACCACCATTTGTTACGATACTATTCTAGACTACGAATGCTGATAAAGCAGAAATCGTACCAAATACTTAGCTAAAGAGGATAAACAGAAAAAAATAATAAAATAAAAAATAAATTAATAAGGTTTCTACTTTACTTTGATTCCTAGATACGTAAATTTATTAATAATACAAAATTAGTTTAACAAACTCAAAACAACACTCAAGAAGAAAACCATGTAAGTCATGTTCAAGTACAATTGATTAGTTTTGCAGGAAAAATAATACGACCGATGAAACGCTTATCTGTAATGTACGATACGAATACTGACCATCCTGGTCTTCATGCAGAGTGGAATGCATTGCGTGGATGGAGTCCAGCTTTCGCTTGATTCCCCTGCCCTCGCACCGCACTGTGCTCACGGCACCGTCGGCCTGCTTCGCAAAGATCTGTCAAATACGAACTCGATCAAACTCAACACAAGGCAACACAAGCTAAATCACACTCTGTCATGCTTTCGTCAATTTTGTAATTCAAATTGCATTTTCAAGTCTATACACTCGAAAACTCTGTTTGTATTTCTATTGCACACAAGAAGAGATAGAGATTCATCTATTTCTGTTTTCTCAAAATATTTACGTTTCTCAAACTCGACTCGTTACTCAGAATTGTTTTGTTCATGCAAGTCAAATATAGATTTACGGGAAGACAGATTCAAACCGTAAATAACAGTATGAAAATTTTAAAGCATGCTCGGTAGCAAGGAATCCAATAGATATTGTAAGATATCAAGTGAATTTTGAAAAAGTCAAGAAGAGCTAGATTTTATTATCTGATCGATTAGTTTTATTGTTTTTTTTTCTCATATAACTGACGAATTCGAGACACGCTTTCGAATTTAATTATTACATGTACAAATTACATTATTGCCAATTGAATGCCAATAATATTGGTTTACGTTAAAATGTATTATGTATTAAACAATAGTAATACTAATATGGTTATCGCAATTACCTTCATAAGATTATTAGTTACCATAAATACAAGCTAATTACAAAATTAATCACTACATAGAGACTTCGGTGAGTTTCTAAACTAATTTTAATATCATTTCAAGAAAGTCCCGAAAGTACTTTCAGTTTATAGTTAAAATGCCACTTTGTATAGCTCTATACAGTAAAGTATTGTAAACAAATGTACAATTTGAAAAATAGCTCTTGAGAGCGATAAATTTATCAATTACAATTCTTAAATACTAAGATAAATAATAATATAACAGTTAAAATCGCTAAGCGTTCTAGTTATCACTGGATTCTACTTAACTCTCTGAAGTCTCTCAGATGCCGAGCTTCGAGAAGTCAAGAGAGCACTTATACCCTGGATTGAAAATTTAATTAAAAGTACAAGACATGAATATTTGAAATCTGTCAATGTGAGCTTGACATTCGTTTAACTGCGATTGGTGTAATTTCAAAGAATAACAGCAAGTCAATAATCATAAATCAATAAATAAAAATTCATCAAATCTTTCGTTATTTTGATTTCGTCTTATAAAATGCGTAAATGTGCAGATTTAATTTTAACGCAATCAACCTTTTTTTAGTTTTTAAACTAACGATTATTTCACATTAAATACAACGTATAGAACTATTCAACAATCAATAAAAATTTCTCAAGCATTAATTAACCAATCGCATCAATTTACAACAAAATTCGAAAAAAAAAGAAATATTATTTTTGTAATCTCGAGTTGAAATGTAATAAACAGACATTGTCTAATATCAATGTGTACAAAAAAAGACAAATACTTCGCAATAAATAATTTTAATCTTATACATTAATTTAGACGTTCTTTTTTAAATAATCCTAAAATTTAATATTTTTTATTTCAAATAGGAACCGATAGCAAATGAATAACGTCTGCTTGTCACGTAAGTTTCAATGATTTACGAAATTACGTTCAACTCAATTTTCGCACCAGATCTCACAAGTCCTCGTCCTCCTCGTCGGAGGACTCGGTGCTCTCTTCCTCGAGCTCGGCGTCGCCTTCGACATAATTCACATCGTCGCCATTATAAACGTACGGACTAAAGTAAGCCTGTTGCTGTATCTGCAACTTTTCCGAAGCCTGATAATTAATAACAGCGAGCGACTGTTGCTGCTGCTGCTGCTCCATGCCCTCATCCGTTTCAATGTTATACAGATGCGGATATAATCCGGGCGCAGTAACGCCCACACTGTAAAACTTTTGAACGTCCTCGGGCACGATTGCAGTAGCCGCTGCAAGCTGCTGTTGCTGCTGTTCCTCGTAAATGTTAGACACGCAATTATCCTCGCTAATACTATCGACAAGCACGGATTGTTGCTGTTGCTGATGAATATGATAGGATGATGACTCTGAGAATGATTGCTGCTGCGGCTGCGACGGCAGCAGCTCCCTAACTACGTCTTTGTTAATGAGACAATCGCCGTCGCCGCTTAACTCCTCGCTAATGCACTCCGTAATAACGAGTGTGTCTGAATTAATTGAATGATTGGGTGATGATGGTATGATGGTGTCCATGGGCTCGTGAGTGTTATCAAGGTGTGTTGTATCGGCCAACTGATGATGATTTGGTTGTAGTTGGGTGGTGGTTTCTGTAAGGGTTAGTTCGCTGGTGGCACCAGCGCAGGCGGCCTGTTCTAAGCTACCAACCTGGATGCCGCTCGTCACCGTCGACGACTCGACGAACGTCGACGTCTTGGTCTGTGCCAACGGTTGCGGCTGCTGCGTTTGTTGCTGCTGCGGCTGTGGCGTCGTCGCCTGCTGGGGTTGTTGAAGCTGTTGGCCGGGCGTTTGTCCGCCCAGCGGTGCCTCTTTCACGCTGCCAGGATTCGTGGTGGGCTGAACGTTCCCCCGCCACTCTTCCGAGGCGAGCGGAGCGTCACCGCCGGAATCGGGCTCGCTGCTCGATACGCAGTGGACCATCGGCTGCAGAAAGACGATTGGTATTAATAAATTAAATTTGTGTTAATGATAATGTTTGTTCATGAATTATATTTCGTCATTCAAATTGTTGACTTCATAAAATTGATGGTAGAATAAACTGCATCTTCATGAGTAGAAAGGCCATAAATATTTTATTTTATTAGAGATTGTAATTATGTGTAAATACTAATAGTTTAAAAATTTTACCGTCGATGAAGATTGTTGCCTCGTATTCGCCGGTGGTGGAGGTGAAGCTGCTCCATGTGTCGTCGTGTCGACTGCAGGACTATTGGACCTTTGGCTATTTCCGGGACTATGTGTAGTTGTGTCAGGTGGCGACCCTTGCCTCATCAATGCAGATTGTGCTGCGTTCGCCTGATTTTGAGCAGTTTGCGTAGACACCGAATGCCTCGCCATTAGAGCTGCTGCAGCCGCTGCCGCTGCGTCTGCATTAGGCGACTGCTGCTGCTGTTGTTGTGGTTGTTGGGATTGCTGCTGTTGCGTCTTTTCCACAATCGTCGTTGTGCCACTGGCAATGATGAATTGTTGTTGCGGCGGTTGTTGATTATGTGGATTTTGCGCTTGTTGCTGTGATGGCTGAGGCTGTGCTTGCTGCTGCTGCTGCTGTTGTTGTTGTTGCTGCTGCTGCGCCGCCTGTTGTTGCTGTTGTTGTGCTTGTTGTTGTTGCAGCTGCTGCTGTTGCTGTTGTTGCTGTTGTTGTTGTTGCCGCTGCTCAACACTTTGGTCGGTAGATGGCGAATTGCTTTTTGGCGAAGACGGTCCTTTTCCCTGCTGAAAATTCAAGTAAAAATTAGTTTCCCGTTAAATAAAGAGTTTTTAATAATTCGTTAAAAAAAAGTTGAAAGGGAATATTTTATAGAGTAAGAGAATCAATGACTGAAATGTATTTATATTGTAGACTAAAACAGAATATAAAATTAATTTATTATTACCGTGACCATGCCAGCACTGAGTATGTATGACTGATTTTGGTCGATATTCATTGCTGGATGTTCGATGCTTGCAGGAGCATTTGCAGCGGCTGCTTGAAATCCTGGAATCTGATTGTTCGACACCATTGTCGTCTGTTGCTGCACTATCGTTGTGTTCTGCTGGACAAACGTTGTGTTCTGCTGATTTTGCGCCGATGAAACTGCAGTAATATTCTGAGCCGTCGCACAAGGTACCATTAACGTCTGGCCGTTCATCTGGATGAATTCTTGTTGGCCTTGAATGTTAGGTTGTCGCACCTGCTTAAATTATTTTTCATTAGATAATCGTGGCAAAGATAAGATGAGGCAAAAATAATGCAACCGGAAAAAGTATCTGATTCAACAATTTTTTTTATATTCAATCAGTAAGATACAAAACGATCGAGATTAAATTAGCCGTAAGTGCTTGTCTCTGTAGTTAATAGTCACGTACGTAGAATTATTAAAAACGGTATTTATACTGTACAAATGCCTCCATAATATTTTCGAATGGAAGTAGAGCGAGTCAAACAAAATATTACATAAAATAAATAAATGACTAGACCAATTTATAAAAAACTACCTGTGTTGTATTAAAGGTCACTTGCTGATTCGGACTGACGTTCGCGACAATAGGATTCAACTGATTGCCGAAGGACGTCGTGCCGTTAACGAGGAACTGTCCACTATTCGGTGATATGAACTGAGCGCCCGGATTGTGCTGCGCCTGGATGATTTTGCCACCAGTAGCTTGAGGCGCCCTTATCACCATACCCGCTGGGCCCGCCGCCAGAATGCTCTGACCCGTCCCAAAGATATTACTGTGATTCTGTACCGGCGTCAGAACGTTCTGACCGTTGACGTTCTGTAGTTGCAGCTGCATGCCCATATTACCTACAGTAAAAATGAATTTTATTAGTTACTAAATTAAAATATTGATTGTGAGAAAACCAAAATATCTGAAACGTACCCGTATCTTGCAGAAGCGTCGCAGTGCCATCCGCAGACATAACCATACTGCCCAGTCCCGGCACGATGAACTGCTGAATGGTCGGGAAGTTCTGCACCATACCCGTCGTACCATTCAGCAGATTAACCGGCTGCAGCAAATTGATCTGCTGCGTGGGTTGCGCGTTTGTGATGATCTGGTGGTGTTGCGTGTTGAAGTGCTGGGCCTGATGCGGCTGTCCGTTCATGACGAGCTGAGCGGGCGCGCCACCCTTGCCCGGCACGATCGTCAAAGCTTGAAGCATTGTCGGACCGCCGATGCTCTGCGTCTGGAAGTTCTGGTGCGCAAAGTTCGATTGCGACTGCATGAGCATGCCTGTGTTTTGTTGAGAAGAAGCTGCAGCAGCGATGTGCAGCATGGAGGCGACCGTCTGCGTGTTACTCTTGCGCTTCTTGTACACCTTCTTTTTGGCGATCGTCGGTTCTGGTGGTAGTCCACTTTGTTGCCGATTTACCTGTGAATTAGAGATAAAGATTAGTTACTTGGTGTGATATTTTCCATTTTATGACTTTTACGTTCAAGTTAATTAGTATTTACCATGTTCTGATTGGCAACAGCAGCTGCAACATTCCTGGCAACCTCTTGTTGGTGATGCTGATGATTCGAGGCATCGATTATACTTTGAGCATTCTGCAGCACGTTTCCGGCGACCGTAATATGCGGTATCTGAACGTTCTGGCCGATGCTGTCCATCGTCATCATTCCCGGCTGAATGATCACAGGTGTCTGTATCGTGTTCACAAGCATCGTAGGTTGGCCTATCACTTGCTGGGCTACGCCAACAGCAGGAATAACCTGACTTACAGCGCCGGTGACATTCGTGACCATCGGAGAAACTGATAACGGTGGCATAGAGTTGAGCTTGGGAGGAGGCGGTGCCATGACGCCGCCTGTACTTGCCATTATTAGCTGACCATTGCTCGATACGAGAATATGACCAGGCGGTAGACCTTGACCTTGTGCCTGCTTCAGGATGCCGCTTGAAGTAAGGACATTGTGTACCTAGATTCGGATAAAAATTATTCATGTTTTTGTATCACTTTAGAAGCAATTATTAAGAATATAGAAAAGTATACTATAGAATATAGAATAATAGGAGTGCTCAAGTAAAAAGAATTAAAATAAGTGCATTTATTATTTATAAACCAACCTGAACGTTTGCCTGTTGCTGCTGTTGGTGGTGGTGGTGATGGTGCTGCGCCGCATGCTGATTGTTATTCGTGGCATTGCTAACCTGTGGTACTTGTATGCTACTCACAACGCTTTGCACCATCTCCAGCGGCGACTTGGAAACGTTCACGCTCGTTAGCGTTTGTTGCTGCTGCTGCTGCTGTTGCAACTGTTGCTGCTGCTGCTGCAGCTGTTGATGCTGCTGCTGCAGCTGTTGTTGTTGCTGCTGCAGCTGTTGTTGCTGCTGTTGCGTTATTATCAGAGGATTCTGATTTTGCATAACCGAGGATACGGTCATTGGTATCGTCGCGGAAGTTGCGTTGACCGCTGCCACAGACGAAGAAGGAACTATGTTGACCATTGGCCCTTGAGCCTGCTGTTGCTGCTGCTGATGCTGCTGTTGCTGTTGCTGCTGTTGTTGCTGCTGCTGCTTGGTAAGAATACTCGGTATTATTGAATTGGTTACGCCAGCGGGTGCATTCACCGAAACCGTCGCCGTGTTAGCTCGGCCGGCTAATACCGAGGTAATGGTATTGCTGCTGACCGTGTGACCGCTCGCCATCGTCGTTATGATCGAAGATCCATTTCCGCCGTTGTTACACCTGACACCGTTCATCGTAAGCTGCTGCTGATGTTGTTGCTGCTGCTGCTGTTGCTGCTGCTGCTGCTGTTGCTGCTGCAGTTGTTGTTGCTGTTGCTGCTGCTGCTGCTGCTGCTGGAATGTGTCCACCAGCTTCTTGGCCGTTGTCGTCTGGCCGTCGGCGGTGATTATGAGATCGTTCGACGCGCATGACGTGGTGACGGAGGGCGTTGCCGAGCGTTGCTCTGTCACGTTAGTCTGCTGGACGGCCATATGTGGTGTCGCAGGCTGCGAGTACGCATGTGGCGTCGATGGCTGCGAGGATATGAGGCTCTGTGGCGTTGCGGGCTGTGAGATATTAGACGCCGAGGATGAGATCGGCGTGTCCGAGTGGGCCGGACTGTTCGTGCCGATCGGCGAGCCGTGCGAGGTACTAACTGTGCCACCCTGGATGGGCCGCGAGTCGAGCTGCTGCTGCTGCTGGGCTTGTTGGACCTGGCAGGAGCTCTGCTGCTGCTGCACGCACTTTTCGCCGAAGGTGGAAGAGATTGCCGGGTCGCCCGGCGTGTCCGAGTGCAGGGAGTACTGATGCCTGTGCAACTGTTGAGGAAAAATGTTAAATTAGAGAATATTAGTAGTTATTTAAGCTACATGTAAAACACTATGATTTTGTACATGAAGCAAAATTTATACTATAATATAATTGAAAAGTATATTGAGAAAAGGTATGCTTTGTTTTAAAAATATACCTCAATACGTGATCGTTTATTATGAAATACTAAGAATTCCTCCATATTCTCTTCTGAACTCATTCAATTAAAAATAGTACAATACATTAGAACTATCACTAACGAAACCATGGTGGATAATTAATAGATAATAATTTATTAAAGGAAATGAATAAGGTTAAAAACTAGAAGAACAATATATCATATTGTCTATGTCACTGTAAGTGTTTACTATTCATTGTTTACATTATGAACGTAATCTATTCGAAAACTTATATTATTTCTATCGGTGATACAAGCAACTATGAGAGAAGTTATCGATAAGTAAGACATCGATACTAGAAAAGCAGGCAATATTTGAATTTAGAATATACTAATAAAGTGTTTGAAATCATTAATACACTTACCTCAGTTCGTTGTTTGTAGGAATCTTGCGTCGAGGTCGAGGAAGACAGAGACTGCGTGTCGGCGCTGGTGACGCATCTCTGACAGGACATGGGGCTGCCGCTCTCCGAGTCGGTCGCGCTGCCGACCGAGTTGGGCGTCATCGAGCTGTGCACCAACACCGGCGACGTCGGATTGTTCTTGCCGCCGTTGTTGCTGTACATAGACGTCGGACTAGCAAGCGAGGAAGGCTTTGGTTGCGGAAGATACGTGGCGTTCGCTTGTTGTTGCTGCTGCTGATTATTGTTATTGTTGTTTAGTAAAGGCGGCGGCTGCGAGCTCGTGACGCCTGTCTGTCGCGATATCGTACTGTTCAGCAGGGCGGTCTGCTGCGCGAGGTAGCCGCTTGGATCCTCTAGGAACGATGGACCTGAGATGAGAGAAGGAGGACGTTGAAAAATTTACATTTTATGGCAGGTGAGAGAGGTTTATAAAGGATTCCCGTGATGTGAGATTAATCGCACGTATTTCTTTTATGATGTTTTTTGACAGCCGTCTTAAAAGGTTGAGAATTATACGATTGACTTCTTTCATGAGATAAATTGCTTTTTTAAGATGACGTATTCAGAAGATATGATGGTCACAATATTGTTTAGTTATAACAATAAATTATATCTTTGTATTTTAAATGAATAAAAGACATTTGTTAATATTGTTTAAATATTAGAAAAAATATTAGTAACAAATGCCCAAACTTTTGAAAATTTTTGACGAATCTATCTAATTTTTACTCTCAATCTCCTCTTAAAAGAATGATAACCGGAAGTAGTGGCTCATATAAGGACTCGATGTGATTAGTTATTTGAAAGAAGCGCGAATATTTGAATTTTTTTAGAATTAAAAATGTGTTAGATTTGAATTTTGAAACATAAGTATTTATAGGACTTCTAAATAATTAAAATAGAATAACATTTGATTTTTTGCTTTAAACATGTATCTAATTATCTTATCATTTAAACTAATTAAACCTAAATCATAGTTTAAAAAATAGCCTCAAAAACAAAATAGTACGCGCGAAGCGCGTTTGAATTTTGCTATAGTATTTATAAATGTGACATACATAAATAATGTAAATATTATTTCTACCTGACTGCGAATTAATTTTATCTGAGAATTCGTCCCCAGACATGCATTGATCAAGACTGTTATTACTCCTCAGTTCGATCGAGTTTGCATGTTGTCTCTGTTTCTTGTACGAACTCTTGACAGTCTTGGCTTTTTTCCTAGCCACCTCTTCACCAGTCCACATGTTGTCTTGGGGCATGTGTTGGTGCAGAGGTGGTACACGGTCAAATGAATTGCAGGCTATATTCTGAACCGAATTCACATTGACCGGCCTATTATTATTATTCTGTTGTTGTTGTTGTTGTTGTTGTTGCTGCTGTTGTTGCTGCTGCCAAGGCGGGGGCGTCCTCGCATTATAGTGGACGTTTTGATTTTGATTTAGCTGCTGATTCGTTTGATATTGTTGCACAGTCGTTGTTTTCGGATCGAACGCCCTCATTTGATAGGATATCTGATTCTGTTGATACTGATTGTTAGGCTGCAGCCTCTGTAACGATTGATTTTGCAAGAGAAGTTGTTGCTGCTGTTGCTGCTGCTGCTGTTGTTGCTGCTGCTGCTGCTGCTGCTGTTGCTGTTTGACAGCCAATTCCTCAGCAGACCTTTGTTGCTGTTGTCGCAGCTGCAGTTCGTTTATGCCATTCATAACGGTCAGACTGTTTTGTTGCATAGGATCCAGCTGCTGATTCAACATTTGAGTTTGATTGAACATTTGTCCTTGCCCGCAAGACTGAACAATCTGTTGTTGCTGTTGCTGCTGCTGTTGTTGTTGCTGCTGCTGTTGCAACTGCAAATGGAATTCAGCCTGCTGTTGTAGCAACTGTTGATTAACCTAAAAACGTTAAAATAATGTTGAAATTTAAAATAAATTCTAAAGAAATGAGTAATAAAAGTTAAAATGGTTTACATACATCATGTAACTGCTGCTGCTGCAGTTGTTGTTGCTGCAATTGTTGAAGCTGAGAATGCATTTGATTCTGTTGATTCTGGCCAACTTGCACTTGATTCAGAAAAGGATCCTGCTGCTGCTGCGGCTGCCCAAAGCTGGCAAGTAACTGCTGCTGTTCCATATCCCCAATAATATTCTGCTGTTGCATTCCTTGCTGCTTCTGCATATTTTGTATCTGGAACTGCTGCTGATTTAACTGTTGTTGCTGTTGTTGTTGTTGCTGCTGCTGCTGTTGCTGTTGTTGCATTATATTTAGAGGCTGCTGGTTCAACTGATTGAGTTGATAATTTGTCTGCTGAGGCTGTTGAATCTGCTGCATTTGATTGGCAAGTAGACGGTTCTGTTGCTGTTGTTGCTGCTGCTGCTGTTGATCCTGTTGTTGGAGAATCTGCATCTGCTGGAGCTGTTGCATCTGTTGTTGATACAGAAGCTGCTCCTGCGTCTGGTCTTGCTGCATCTGCTGATTCGTCATTTGCTGAATTTGTTGGATCTGCTGCGGCTGCTGCTGCTGCTGTTGCGGTTGTTGATGCATCATATTGCCAAAGTTCGACGCTTGCTGATTCATTATCAGCTGATTGCCCATAACCATCCCTCCGGTAGCCATGCCTTGTTGAGAATTGTTGAGCCGCTGAATTTGTTGGTTTCCAGCCAATTGGGGATTGAGATTTTGTTGGTGCTGCAGCAATTGTTGTTGTTGTTGTTGTTGTTGTTGTTGTTGCTGTGGTTGTTGGAGCCCAATGTTTCCAGGGAGATTCGATACGGTAACAGGCCACACCTGAAAAGAATAAATGTATTGTAATTGTGTTTTTCATATTTTTAATTTATTAATATAATTTATATGAAACAAAAAAAACGTTTGATAAATAAGTTATAAAACACTTTTAATTGAATATTTCCATAAACAAACTACTTTGGTCCAATTTCTATTCTAACAAAATAATTATGTATTTATTTTAAACAAGTAATTTTACTTTGATTAATGATAACACTTCAACAACGTGTAATTGAGAAACTGTATATGCGAGATAAAAGATAATGTTACAAGTTAAAATTAGCATTAATTTAAATTTCAATGAGCAAAATAATTATTGCATAATTTTCCAGTTTGTAAAACGCATTACATATTATATAAACAAACACCGGCTATCTTAAATGTTATTAATTATGTTATCAGCGGAGAAGCGAGCAAACAGAAGTCTTTCAAATTTACAGTGCCATTAAGATGATTGATATTACCGGGGCGCGCAGAATCAATAAAATTTCCATTACTCAAATTCAAACGATCCTCTTTTTCCGTAATTAAGACTTCGCAACTTTACGATTTCTCCGGGGCGGCGAAACGAGGCGAGCGAGCTAGCGAGTGCGCGCTCACGGCCCCGGCAAAGTACATCATATTTTCATCCATCAAATATTGAATCAACTTTCCAATAAAAACCAGTCACACTGAAACCTGCTTTTAATTCCACTCGACGAGAACCGAATGTAAAACTTCGCCTTTTCCCAGGCGAATCGAACAACTAAAGAGGGGTCGAGCAAAAAGGAAGCGAAAGAAAAAAGCTCCGCGCGGCTGCCACTGTCGTCGCCCTGCCTCTCTTTTTCCGCGAATTCAATTTGACGTACATCTTTAAAGATGCATTGATTGCACAGTCTGAATCAAAAGCTAATGCCCCCGGAGAGAAAAGTGCTCGTTTCAGTGTTTTAAATAAGTCTCTCAAGGATTTCGTTCTTTTGCCGATATAATACTTTCTTTGCAAACCTTTTGCTTTTACTTCGATAAAACGGGATTAAATGAATTTAATATTAAATTAATAAAAATTAAATTAAAAGATTGCTTCTTAAAAAATACGTGAATATTGAATTTTGTTTCATTACCAAGAAATACGGCCGGTATAATTAAACATTACAAGTACCAATAAAACAAAGACTCATGGTAAAAACTTGATCAATTAAAAATTCTCCCAAACCCTAAAAAGCCACCCTACTTCAACGAAATTCGTCCATCGTCAGCCTCAGCTTCTCTTTCGTCCCTCTCATTGCAAACGATTTCAACCCATAGATACCACTATATGCGAGCGAATGCGGTCGAGCAAAGCTCTTCCACTCACACACATACTCCACTCAGGGCTCGGCACACTTGGAGCCGTTCAATTATTTACCTGCGATCCATTAGAGAGCGAGGAGGCGGATCCGGGCATCGGACTGGCGGCGGCGTTGGCTGCGCCTCCGGCGGACGCGATCGCTCGCTCCCGCTGCGCCAGGAGCTGCGACACCGAGACACCCGAGTACAGGCCGCTATGCTTCCGCTTCTTCTTCCTCAGGCCGTCTGCAACATTTAAAAGGGAGAGATGTTAGAGAGAACGATACGTGTATGTGGCTGCGCGCACGTGTAGGTATAGATGCGTGGCTTGAGGGGATTGGCTGGATTTGCGTGTTTAGAAAGGGAGAATTGGGTTTTTCAAGAGTAGGGTGAAAGGGGAGATTGAATCGGTTCTGAGAGGTGTAAGATGGGATATTCATTGGGTCGATTGGATTATTGATTAGGTATTGAATAGTCTGCAGTATTAAATGTTTTTTTACTTTTTTTTTTCCTTTATATTGTTCATTCTCGTTACATGGTTTATTTTCCATTCATTTACACGAGACATATAAATTACAAGACATGAAAGTAATTTTAAAAATTAATAAAACATTCGGGGAAATAAATGCAATGTTATCTGCTTGTCATCATAATCAATCCATAAAAACTCTCAACAATAAACAGAATCCAACCCAACTCTACCTACATTCCATTTAATCAGCATTAAAAATATTCCGCATCCGTCATTATACGCGTCATAGCCCTCCACTTACCGCATCCCCACCAAAATTAGCATTATCACTCCCCTTCTTGCTTGCCCATCAACGAAACTCGTAAACTCTCCTCATCCGCGCAGCACCTCGATAAAGGCGATTCCCAAAAATTAAATACGCAAAATAATCTGCCGTGAAATACGTCGTGTCGCATCAGGCCAACAGCAGCAGCGTCCCCCTACAAATTAAACTCCCCATCATCTCAACGAGCCGCGTACACTTAGCGCGTCAAATATATTTTACCGGAATTAAGCCTGAATCACACGGAGCTCTCTCACGGGCACCGCGTAAACACGTCCAAAGGCGGTGGCGGCTGAATTATTTTAAACCTCCCCGCCCGCGCGTCTGCGTGTGCGCCAGTGCGCGCAATCTTATCTCTCCGGCGGGCTATTATACACAGTCGACTAGATTTTCGCCCGTTAAGCTTGAATAAATAACTGCGTGTATACGGTTGCGCGCGAGGGAGGAGAGAGCGCGATTATTCAAAGTGAGGAAAATACGGGGCGGCTGCAGTCTAAAATGTTTTCGCTTTGTTTGTGCAGCTCGTTTGGTTGATTCGAACTTTGAAAAAAAAGTAAATCTTATGCTTTATTAATTTGCGAGATAGAAGAAATGTTTTTGTCTTTGTTTAAGAAATAAAAATATAAAGTATATGATAATAACGAATACTACGTAATTACTTTTGGTAACGTGGTAAAAAAGACTATAGAATAAAGACGGAAATAGGTCTTTCACTTTATACATATTTTACTCACTATTTTAATAAACATAATTGAGCATAAAAGTATTAAACTTTCCACCGCTTTCAAATACCCGCGAATCCTCTCAAAAAGCTTCCGAAAGCTCCTCGGAGCATCTTGCCAACTTACCTCTCTCC
The DNA here is from genome assembly GCA_030522905.1 of Torymus flavipes. Taxonomy (NCBI): domain Eukaryota; kingdom Metazoa; phylum Arthropoda; class Insecta; order Hymenoptera; family Torymidae; genus Torymus; species Torymus flavipes. The sequence continues at coordinate 41,703 of JAPYZO010000243.1, read as the reverse complement.
TTCTCTTCTTCCTGCGAAATACTCTCGCAGAGACCTTTCTCTCCATTAATAACCCGGCGGCATCGCCGAAAACGCCTTATAACCGTCGTCGTCGTCATCCTCGTCGCGCGCGCTAACTCTCTCGCCCGCGTTTAACATCCGCAACAAGCCTCGCGGGCAAACTTCTCGCGAAAGAATATCTTGTTAGCCTCTGATTGCAGCAAACTTCGCGGGGCTAAGCCTCGAAGCCGGAACGAGAGATAGACGCTCGTTGAAAAGGAGAGAGAGAGGGACTAGAGGATTAACGGCAACAGCCGCGTCAAATTGGCGGACGATTCTCTTACTCTCTCTGTCTTTCTCCTTCTCCGGTCGTGTAGGCGGAAAGTCAGCAGCTCGAGGGATGAATGAATATTATTTATCACGGGCGCGAGCGCTTAGGATTACGCGCGAGAGGGCGAATAATTGTAACGGTTGTTAACGTTGATTAAAAGCTTGCGCGGGAGAAAGAGAGGGTGCGCGCTCGCTCGCTCGCGCGTGTGTATATATAAAGAGAGGATCGAGTGCTTTAGTGCTCTCGTGTTTGTGTGTATATACGTGTGTCTTTTGCCGGTGAGGCTTTTGTATAGGACGGTGTCGCGCGAGTTGATAATGGATTTTGTTTTGACGGAGGGGGACGGGACGGAAATTGAAATGCTGACGGGGCGAGGATTTTTGGCGCAAACAATTTTCGAAACTGGCGCTAACTTTGGCTCGTGTACTTTTATAAATTACTTGGCACACTTAATAACAACTTTGTAATTACATCTATCAATGACGAATTTTTCAGTATGACAAAGCAAAATTACAATCATTTAGCAAGGGATTTCTCGGAACCCAAATTTTTCATACAACACGATAATTATGAAAATATTCTCATATAACCGAAAATTAATTGCGGTAATAAATTAGATGCTAAGTCTCGATTACGGCTGGGAATGTGGGGCTTAACTTACAGATTAGGACATAGTCATATACGTCTATGGATTACAACCTTACGCGGTAGCGCGCATGGCAAGATGAAACACAACCGCAATGCTAACGATTAAGAGGAGGGAGCGACAAATTCGCCGTGGCGTGCGTGCACACTTACTTAACCCCTGAAATACGAGATTATTTGATAGTATTTTCCGTATTCCCCGCGTATTATCAAGGCATTAACCCTCTAAAGCCCGTGGGATGCGGCAACGCGCAGCGCGCTTTGCGTTGCGGGCTTTCGGGAAAAAGTTTTGGGGGATTATTATAGCCTGGGGACGCGGAATTGATATTTGTTTACAAAATGAAGTTTCTGAATTACGAATGTTGCCGAAGACTTTAATCGTAACTTTGAAAATTAATTATCTACAAATAACATTGAGAGAAATTTACTTTTAAAATGACTATTTTTACTTTCCCAAAAAAAATTTTTGTAAAATTATAAAAACGTTATTTTTAAGAGAACAAGGTATAAAAGAATTTCGTAAAAAATAAAAGACTAGAATAATGTTTTTCTTTATGCCTTAAATAACATTACATACAAAAATAATCCTCGTAGAAATTTTCACCATCAAATGTTTTTTTCTTATATTTTTCTCTCGTTATTTTCATTTATTAAAACAATGCAAACGAGGCAACAAAAAAAATCGCGCACAAAAGGTTATAACGAATAAAAAACTATTAAAAACATAAAGTTTGCAAAAAACGAAATATCCGCACTCTGCTCTTTCTCTCTCTCTCTCTCTCTCGCTTCTAAAACTCGCCTCTCGTGTCAATTCCTCTGCCTCTCTCTCTCTCTCTTTCTCTCTTGCACGCGCGCGTCCTCATTCCATTATACTTTTATAACGCGGGTGTTTTCATCCGTGAAAGATTCGCGCGCGGCGTCGGCCACCCGGACAAAAGGGAGCGCACGAGCGAACGAGCGGCAGCGGCGCACAAAAAGGACAGAGTGAAAGAGAGCGAGAGAGAGAGAACTCGCGGGAAACAGATTCGCAGACAAGACGGTGAAACAAAGCAATAGGAAAGCGAGAGAGAAAGAGAGAGGGCGAGGGCGCTTTTTAATAGGGGCTCTTTTATCTGTAATCCTACAGCAGATAATTACTCTCCGACGCGCGCCACTGGCGAAGAGGAGATAACTCAAGGACGGTAATGAATCTCTCTCTCTCTCTCTTCCTCTGCCCTCCCCCTTCCCTCGCAAAGTGCAAAAACCCTCCGACGACGACCCGGCGACTTTGTCGCCTGTCCCCCTTCCTCTGCCACCGCCGTCGGCGGAAAGATTTGCCACTCGTGTAAAAATAGAGAGGCGGCGGCGGCGGCAGCGGCGGCTTTTCCCCGGGCGAGTAGCGACGAACCTTTCTCCCTCATCCTGCGCGCGAGTGCTAACGAAGAATGGACAGTTGGGACGTTTTAACGCCCCGGTTTTCCGCCTCGCTTTTTTCTCCGCTGTGGATGAGAGAGAGAGAAAGGAAGAGGGGGGAGCGAACGATGTGATTAAGGGTTGTTGATTTTGCGAGGACGGAGGATTTGATGGCGGACGCGAGAGCGAGCCAGCGTCGGATTAAGCGAATGGAAATTAATGTCGGTGATAGCGAGCGGAGGTTGCGGACGGGTATACGTAGTGTCGGTATGCGGTAGGGCGGAAACGTGTAAATGTATCATGTTCGTGATTGAGCAAATGGAGAGTGAGATCATTGTCGCTGATTGGATTGTAGCGCTTCTTTCTCCTTGTTTTTTTCAATTATATTTTGTACAAACGAATTAGTAATTGCTAAACATGAAATTACAGTAAAAAAAGATGAAAAAAATTTTTGTTAGAAAGAAAATTATTCTTGCAAATTGGTCAATTTCGTCTATAATAATATCGTTTTCGAGATTATCATTTTTATCGAAATTGAAACTAAAGAGGTACTTAAAACTACACCGACCCTCCGTAATAGAGACAAATATTCTCCCCGCAAAATCCCCCATAGGAAAAATCGCCCCAAGGTCCGACAATTTTTACCCCGAATTGAATCCGTAAAACCTCGCGAAACTTTTACCCACAGCAACCTCTGGCACACAGAAAAAACCTCCACCGCTGTGCTCTCACTCGAGAAAAGCTTCGAGACGCTCCTTTCCACTCCCAAAAGACACACGCGCGAGAAATAATCGAGCGTCGGGCGATTTGTGGCTTTCCCGAGCTCTGCTCGATTTGCGGCTGGTGTCGCACCGTCTCGTGTGATTTGCGCGCGACACACACACAGAGAGAGGAAGGAGGTAACAGATGCGCGTCGGGGGAGGCGGCTTGTTTTTATTGAATTTATATGCGCTGATACGGTGAGGGGAGAGAACGTGAGTTATGCCCTTTGATGCTAGACGCGATATTTATTAGCGGCTACACGTGTGTGTGTGTATATATGCGAGGGAGGAAGAAAGTTTGCGCGATTGGATTATTTCGGGGAGAGTTTTTTTTGCGGAGCAGCGCTAATTCGATTAATCCTCGAGGAAGCTCGATTTATTGGGTTTTTTTGCGTCCGCGCCACACACACGACCCGATGATGAATGGGGAGAGTTTTGCGCGCGATATCGCCGATGTTTGCTCGTAGAATATATATTTTCCGATCGCCCTGTGTCGGATATATTGTTATTCTTCTCGCTTGAGATATATAGATGATTTCTAATGTTTATATAGTTTATGTATATACAACGTATCTGATACATCGAGCTAATATATATCCCAGAACCGGTGAATAATAAGAGAAAAGAAGAAGCGACATAAAAAGTCAAGTCGACTAAACTTTCATCCCGATAATATTCTTTCCTTATTTCCCGTTGCCCCCTCGCTGACGACTCGACGACTTTCGACATTCCACTAAATTAAATCCCCAGCTGTTCCGGCGAAACTCCATAATACGCCCCAGAACACGACGGCGCTTCTTTGCCTCCCCCATCCACTGCGCGCGTCACCGCCGATAATCTCTCCCTCTCTCTCGGATGCTACGAAGCTTGTACCTATATATATACCTCGATACAAACAAGGCATCAAAATTTCACGCACGCCCGCGTCTCTCCGAATTAACGAAAAAGCACAGCGCTTCTACTTCTCCGCACCGATCTCGATGAAAACATCTCTCTGCCTCTCACGTAACCCCTCTCTCTCCCTCTCACGCACGCGTCCGTGTATCTATATATATATATCCTTCATAGGCAAAGCTCTCTCTCTCTCTCTCTCTCTCTCTCTCTCTCTCTCTCTCTCTCTCTCTCTCTCTCTCTCTCTCTCTCTCTCTCTTGCTATCTCTGTCACGGTAATCGAATCTCGAGGAACCGCCGTATCGTCTCGTCTCGCGTCTTCCTTTTCTCATTTCTTGATCTTTCGGATTGTGTAGGATGGGGAGTATATACGGGAGCGCCGCCGCGGGCTGAGCGTATACTTTTTTATTATCGTCTGCTGGGGCGTGATGCTTTTAGAGGGCGCGCGCGCGCAAGCGTGGAGGGTGCGGAAAAAAGTTTTGGATGCCGGGAATTATTGGGCGGCCTTTTTACTCCATCGCTCCGAGCTCTGGGTGGTGGTGTGACTAATTTTTTTCTCTTTTCAAAAGCGAATGGAAAGTAGAGTGTGTTGAACCTTTTTTTTCCATGAAGTTTAAAAGTTTTTCATTTTACGTATACAAAATGGTGATGATGATTAGAAGACGGCGAACAACTCGTCAAAACATTAACAACGTATCAATGTTAAATATGAATATTTCATAATACTATAACAATAACCGTCGCGCATAAAAACTTTATGCAAACTTTACGAGTCCACAAACCAGCTTCTTTATATAAACTTATAAATCCGCAGGCTGACAGTCTTCCCGCCACTTAACCTTATACCCCCTCGGCATAAAAACCGTAAAGCATCTTCCCTCTCATATAGCTCACTTCATCCCCCGAAAAAAAGGCATCAGAGCGCGCGCATACATCCACATAAACCCGTGAAACATAGCGTCATTTTCCCGGCGACACCACCTCAATCGATAACCCCTCTCCATGCTTGCAAAAAAAAAGAAAGAAACTCCACTCTCACCGTCGGCAAACCGACCTTATTCACCTCTCCTCCCCGCAGCTCTTAACCTCGCGTAGAAAAAGTGTAAAATTCGTTTCCCCGGAGCCATAAAGTGCATCCCTCCTCCCTACCCCCGCCATAAATCCATCTTCCTCCCTGCGCGCGAGCAGCCCAATAAAAGAACGCGCCGCCGACATAACTCAGCTCTCGGCGGGGGTGGCGGGGGCGATATCTGGCCGCGCGTTAATGTACCCTGAAAGCTTCGCGCGAGCTAGCTAGCGGTTCTCTGCGGCTTGTAGGAGAGAGAGCGTCGGATGATCCCTACTACCGGCGTGCGGAGGAGGTGGTGGGTAGGGGGTGCGGATGTGCATCCTCTCGCCTGCGCCTGCGCGGAATCAGAGCTGCTACCGCTGCTGCTACCGGACACAATTCCACCCCTTTCTTTCTCCCACCTCACTCACGCTCTGGCGAGAGGTCGTTCGATCCTGGCTCGACGCCACCATTCTCTCTCTCTCTCTCTCTCGCACCTTGTATATATATGCGCGCGTGGCTCTGTCTCGCTTTCCGTCAATCGTATTCTCTGGCTTTAGTGGCTTTGTCTCGTGTACATCTCTTCCTCTCTCATCCCCGCCCTCGGCTGTTTCGCTTTATACCACTATATACCGCGCGCGTCTGCGACCAGAGAGAGAGAGAGAGAGCCAGCCAGAGAGTGTGTGTGAATTTTTCAAGGGAGAGGAGCAGGAGGAGGATTGGATTTTCGGTTCGCGCAACTCACTATGTGTACGGTCGCGTATGTGTAAAAGAGAGAGGGAGGGCGCGGAAAAGGATGATACTTTGTAGACAGGATAGGCCGCGTGAATAATGGATGCCGTATACGCCGCGGCGAGAGCGGCTACAGGGGATATATATCCGATGATCGGCGATTTCCCTTTACCGCTCCGACCGAATGAACATCACACACCAATACACCGTCTGCTACTATACTACTACGTTTGCATTCGTGTTACGCTAATTAATCCCCGCGAATCCGTTCGCGTAAACCTTGGCCGCCGCGCGCGTTATAAAACAATACGCCGCCGCCGCCTCAGTTCCGTGAATTCGCTCGCGCGCAGTGTAGTAGCGGGGCGCAATCATCCCCTCCTGTATAAAGAGACGACTACCTCCTCCTCCTCCTCCTGGGCTCTCGGCGTATCACTCCATCAGAATAAACGTAATTTTCATTCTCCAGTTAACCCGCCGACCTCTCGCTACTCTGCTAAAACCTCCCCTTAAAAACCGACGAAAACACCCAGACACATGCACCTCGCCCTTCCACCTCTAATTTTCAGCTTCGCGCCGGGTATCTCCCACCCCTCGGTCTCCTCTCCCCACTACATACTACTACCCCCACCCTCAACTCTCGAGCGCGAGCGCGTATGAAATTAACCCTTATCAAGCTCTCCCCACGCGCGCAAGGAGAGCCACTTCCAGGCGGCGGCGACTTCTCCCACCCGCCGCGTGGGTGAGTGAGAGAGGAGAGAGAGAGAGAAGGATTCTTTTCTCCTCCCGGGACTTATTGATCGCGGCGCGCGATAAGAAGACATGCCGATTGGCCGCGAGGACGCGCGGGGGTGGGAGAGAGAGAGATCTCTCTCTCTCTCTCTCTCGTTCGTGGCGGTATATACGAGGATTACGGAGTGAGAGCGCGGTTGTTTTTACGAATAATAACGATGAGAAGGCGCGGAGTGATTAGGGGGGTTTCAAGAGAGAGAAGGATTATCCCGGAGTGTGACTATTGAAAGGAAGGTGTTCACTTTGAAAGCGCATTGTTTTTCAAAAACGCCTCTTTTTTCGTAAGAGGAAGACAGAGTTATCTATTATCCCGCCTAAAGTGTGATACAACACGCGGCTACCGATCAAAACAGATAATATCAGCCGGATACCACTCAAGCCTCGCCCGCGCGCGTTCTCACTCACTCTTGGCGCTGCCCTATCATTTGTTTTGAAACCGCGCTCCGCCGCCGAGAGATCGGAACCGGCGATATCCGTCTCTGATCCTCTCGACATAATGTTACACACACCGCGGTTGCCGGCAGGCTTCAAAGCTATGCGCACGGGGTAAAAAAGGCGCCAAGTCATCGCTTTAAATTTCGGCCCTGCGAAAAGTCGCTCAAAAACTGGGGCGAACCGCGCCGCTATGCACGAGCGAGTCGGGGCAATGACGAACGAAAAAACGCGAGAGAAGAGAGAGAGGAGACACTCACACAATAGCGCCGGGGTATTATACATGTATATACAGCGCCGCCCATAAATTATCTCGTCGCCGCGCGCGTGAAAGCCTTATCGGCATGACGATGCCCGAATGAAAAGCTTCTGCTCCTCCTTTTTGTCGTGAAGTGTGAGCGCGCGTGAAAGTTAAAAGCGCGAATGTTGTTTATACATTGAAGCTGTGTGTGATGCGCGGCGTGGTCTATGGGGTTGAGCGCGTGTATGATTACAGGGCGGCAGCGGGTGACGGCTTTATTGGGCGTGTGGATGCGTGATATTGAAGTTTTTATTTAGTATAATGGGACTGGGGGAGAGGTGAGAGGTTTTTGCTGATGGGTTCGGCTTGAAAAGAGACAAACAATAGAAAAATATAATTATGAATTTTGAGTAAGCTGGGAAATTATTGTTTAAATAATTTTAATAACAAATTATAATTAAAAATTAACAACATTTTTTTTTCGTTACGATGATTATCAGTAGTAGAAAAATTTAGAAAATATTACACATACGAAATAACTCTGTGAGAAAAAAAGAAACCAATCAGTTGACGTGCAAAATTAATTGATCCCCCAACTCTCTCTCATCAATTAATAACACCTCAATAACTTTCCCCCTTGAAAAACCAAACTCTTTTCCAAAAGCCACCTCGTTCTCCGTCCCTCCTCTAAGTTTCTCATTGTTTGCCAAGTACCTATCGCGTTCGGGCACGTGGATCAATTTACAACGCGCTCCCACAAAAGCTCGCGGGCGAAGAACCCAAAGAGAGACGCGAGAGCAAAAAAAAAACGCATTCCGTGCAAGAGTAACTCCGAACGCTCGCACCCCATCCTTGAAACTTCACCGCGTTCCGAGAGAGAGAGAGAGAGAAGAGAAAAAAAGCAACTCTCTCGCCTCTCCTCTCGACTCCTTCTAATTGATACGCCATTCACGTAATTCAACCGTCTCATGCCGGAAAGTCAATCGCACAAAGCGCCCCCCGTACACGCGCGGCGTGGGGAACAAAAGACTTTTATAGAAGAGGGAGAGAGGGAGAAAAAAAAACTCGCTCTCTCGGGCTCTTATCAATATTTCTCTTTATTAAAAGGCATCGCGCTCGCTTGCACTTTTCTTTATTATACACCGCGAGCGGCACAAAGCGCGCGCACGCGAACGTCACGCGACCCTCTCGAAAATTCACCGCACGGAAAAACACGAGTCCCTTGTGTAAGTATATACCTACCCTCTGAGAGAGAATCGCCTTCGGAGAGAGAAAAGTCAAAGAGTGTAAACGCGCCCACGCGCGCGCGCGATCGCTCGCCCTTGTAAATCGCGGTCTTTGTGCGAGCGCGCGCACGTGTTTATTGTATACGAATCGCCTTTTTAGTGTGCAAGAATAAGGAGGAAGAGGAGGGGAGCGCATTGTTATATCTCCCGAGACAGATAAATTTGTATGGGCTGGTAGGTATCTTTTTATCGGTGTTCTAAGGAGTCGCCCGCGCGCCTTTTATATACTGGTGTATCATATACGTACACAATGCGCGTAGACTCTCTTTGCGCGTAATATAGACTCTCTCTCTCTCCTTTCATAATATTAGATTCACTTATATATATTCACATCTAAGTAAAGAGAGATAAAAGCAGACCTTCGTAGTCGCTTTGTCGCGAAGAAACTACGCTCGGATGCGCGGAATCGAATACTTTTTTGCAAACGAAAGAGCGAGCGAGCGCCTGATTTATACGAGTACAATGCGCCGCGAGTGTATTTTTCAATTTCACGCGGTAAAGGAGAGCAGAGCTGTATAGTAGAGGATTGAAATCGACTCGAGAGCTTGAATCTCGAGCGGTGGTATAGATAGATACGTGTACGAAATCGACGGGGGTGGCTGGCGAGGAGGATATAAATCGAGAGCGGGTCGTGGTAGAAGGAACCACGGGGATTAACAATTTTATTTACGAGCGGGCAAATATTTATCGGACTGTGCAGCGCGCGGAAAAAGGGCGTCGCGTTTTGTCTATGATTAGCACCGGGTAGGCCGGACGAGAATTCAATGGATCTTCCGTTATTCGCTTCCCCCGAATAATAACAACAACGCTCTGCATCACGTTCGATCGCTCTCGCACAATAACCTCGACGTCGCGCGGCAGCATTTGATCACAGTAATTAGATTCCCTTTCTTCTCCCTATATACGCGGCACAATCGACACGTGCCCCCCCTTACATCATCGTCATCCGCAATTACGCTGCAAAGAAACTCTCTCGCTCGCATCAACCGCCATACAAAAGCTATATATACACACAGAGCTGGGAGAAGAAAGATCAAGACGCTAGCCTCAGTGCGCATGCACGTAAACGGCCTCCCACCTCCTCTCGCGCCCTAAGTGATTGATCGCGAAAACCCGCGAGCTGCATACGCTGCTGCTGCCGGCGGCGCTGTACCCCTTCTTCTCGGCGTCCCCGCGGAAGGGGTAGTAGCGGCGGTGGCGTCGGTCCTGGGCGACGTAAGGGGCGGCGAGGTGCAGCACACCGAGCTGTGCCTGGGACGCGGGTGGGAGGTAGGGAAAGAGCACCGTGTGGTGGATTTGAATGCAACCGGGGAGAGAGAGAGAGAGGGAGAAACGCGGAGGAATGTAATGAAACGCTTGTCGGCGGTGGCGGAGCTAGCTGGGCGGCGGCTTTTGTTTTGCAAGCTACTCGCGCGCAGCAGCAGCAGCAGCAGGTTTGCCAAATGCAGAGGGAGTCGTGAATTGAGGAAGGTTATTATTCTCTCTCTCTCTCTGAGGGACAAGTTTGGAAGGTGGTGGTGCTGGCTGTCGATAAGATTTTGTAGGGTGAAAGTTGCGCACGCCTCTGATGGTGAATAATTGCAGTTGCGTACAAACAGAGAGTTTCGTAGACAATGTCGAAAGAGGCTATATACGCGCGTGCTTTACATGAAAGTTCAGAACTTTATGGGCAACCCCATCGATAAAATCGCCTTAAAACATTTACGACTAGCCGGCGATATATACACTCTGTTTACGAGATGATATGGTTTCTACTTGTTATACAGTAGACAGGATGATGCGCCAACGTTAGACGCCCTCAAAGGGAATCGTTAATGGATTTATCTGCAACCTCGCGCGCTTTAATGAAAAATTAATGAACGGTTAAAAGAGCCATTAGTATAAGCACAGCTTTGACGAAGCATTACTTTCCCTTGAAAACATAGCTCGCGCTTTTGTTACGATTTTATTTTCAAAACATTGTTGTTGATGCGCGCTAAAAAATTCAGGCGGAGAAGGTAGAATTTTTATATCAAACAAAAATAGAGGGAGAGAGTTTAGTCGCGCAGCACCTCTCAGAGCAACAATTCCTTTTTCCGTCGCCGTGAAAAATTTGCTTACACCCCGCGCAAGTTTTATCCGCTCAAAGGTCTGATTTATTATTATGCGCTTTTATCTCTCTCTCTTTCTCTACGCTACTTCTTTCCCCCTCTGGTAAACATTATTTTCAGCGCGCGGTGCGGCGGCGGTGGCTTTCTTCTTTCCGACTTTTACGTGTATATATGTATACATGCTATATACCTACGGGCTTTCTACCTCGGGGGAGAGCACACCGGAGATTGTTACTTTACGAGGAGGGGAAGATTTTTGTCGAGATCGCTTTCAAATTGTTAGATTTAATTCGCGCGCTCGCGCGAGAGACGCCTAAAAACTCTCGCATGATTTACATTTACATCCCTCGGGCGTGCGCGCTTTTTTTATTTCGCGTTCACGGATTCTAGTAGGGCGTTTCGATAAATTGTGCGGCGCTGAGGAAGAGTTTAGGAGCGTATGTGAATAACGGAGTAAATTTTAATAAAATACAGAGTTATAAATGGAAGTGTTTCGCAAGTGGTAGAAATACGTATTAGTCTGGCGTAAAAAAAGAAGCTTTTCCGCGTTTCTTTGATACCACCGAGGGTTATTTAAAGCTCTACGACGTATTTGTATAAGCACGGCCAATCACAAACAGCCACGACAGCCGAGCATTAGCTTTTTTTCTCCGCCTATATTTAAGAAGATGAAATTCTAATACCATAAAAGCAGCGAAATACCATGATTAATTTTTGTCTCAATGCCCGTTCCCTAATCCTCCCCCTTAACAAAACCGCCTGTATATCCCCCTCGGTCTATCATCTCTCATCGCGTATAAGGCTTCGATCTATATACGTATATACTCGCAACGCAGCCACGGAAACCCAATAATCGCCGGCACACAGAGAGACAGGAAGGCAAAAATATAATGATAACAACGCTCATCCTCCCGGTGCGAGAAGAGAAAAGGCAGAGGCAACGAAAAAGGGAAAAGCCAGAGCAGCAACGGCGACGCGGGGCTAAAAATTAAGAACCCACTCAAAGGACTCGCGAGCGGGAAAATCGTGTTTGCCGCAGTTTCACGCTTCTCCCTTTTGGCTTCGCGCACAAAAGCGCCGATGAAAGAGGCGAGGCAGTTCCCCGGATTCCAACTTGCAGCAAAGAAACTCTGATAGAAGTGTCTTCCTCTCTCTCTCTCTCTCTCTAGGCGGCTCGTAATAACGTTATGAAGCGATGAAAGTTTAATACTGCTCTCGCGCGCGGAAATTTAATATCCTTCCTCGTTACCTCACCGACGCTCGTAGCGCAAGAGCGCAGACGCGCGCAGTTGGACTTACAGATATGATGAATAGGTTTTTCTCGCGCGCGCCTCCGCAGAAAAAAAGAAAAAGAGGCGCGAGGGTGAATCTCAAATCAAGGGGAAGATAAAGAAAGTTCGGCGCGCGCGCGCCTGCGGGCGACGTGAAAAATAAGGAGTCGGGGATGAATAGAGAGTGAGAGAGGGTGGCAGCGGATGGATGACGAGGCATGACGGAAGGAGATAAACGCGAATTACGCGCTGGGAATTAGATGATTGAAATTGGATGGCGTGTATATGCGCGCGCGGTGGTGATGTCGAGTGGTTTGTGGATGTGCGTGCGTGTGTGTGTGTGTGCTGGATTTATTTGGTACTAAAGAAAATTGAATTTGCCGGATCATAGTTGGCGTGATTTATCATTCATGCCGCGCGTGCGGCTTGTGAATAATAGTTGGCGCTGGCGATTTGAATAATTTGGGTCAATTTTCGTAATATGATTTGGCTTCTCGGAAAATAATGTGCAATAAAACTATCTGTAATTGGTTGTTTGGACAAGGCTGAATTGGATTGATCAAATAAACTTATTACACGAAATACATCATCGTACAAAGGAAGGCTCTTAACGCATCAGGCAGTATATATACTCGAACAAATAAGTTACTGCTATAAAAACCCGATTCAGCCAATTCGAATGTTTCCATCACGTCCCAGCCATCTCCTCACTTTGAAACAGTAACCTAAGATCGATCCCGAAGAAAAAAAGGCAACGCTTACCCCTCGGTATCAGCCATCCGTTTATTTGCCAGCCAGAAAGGAGAGATTCTCTACATACACGCGTGAGCTCGCACACACGTATGTGTATACGTACCCTCGAAAGGCGTCTCTCTCTCTCCGACAAAAGCGAGAGATGGAGAGAAAGTCGAGAACTTAAAATTCTGCGCGAATCTGAAAGTCTAAGGGGGAAAATACGGGTGCGCGGCGCAGGGGTAATGGGGAATGTCGACGTGTGTTGAGCGCGGGACGCGCGAGGAATTTGCACGAGGATTGATTGTGAGCGTGGGTGGATCTGCGGAGGAGGAAAAGGTCGCCTGTGTCGCGCTTGTATGTGTGAGTGTGGATATAACGGAAGTGTCATGATCTGAAGGAGGAAAATTATCGTGCCTCGATTTTCTTTTTTTTTGCGAGCGCACGCTCGAGGGGAAACGACGCGAGGGTGACTTATGAAATTCGTAGGAGGTCGACGTCTCTCTGTGTGTGGGTTTTCCACGCGGGTTTGCGGCATCTCGTGTGTAAATTATGAGGGTCGTAGGTTATGTATGAGTGTCTGGGCTGAAACGATGGATTTCAAGCTTAAAAAAAATGGTTGTTTGGCGTATTACTTAATCATTTGCTTACCCGAGAACTTTAAACCATATGAATTATGCAAACAACGCCCCGCGCGGTCGATCAAATTTATCATCTTTATATATATCCAAACCACATTTACGATATATAATGTATAGCCACAAAACTTATATATAAAACCGTGTTTTCCCTTTTAATTAATTGACCGCACGCACTCGAAACTTGAAATTACGCAGCAAACTGAACAATTCCCCTCCTTCTCTAATTAATATAATGCGTCCGCCGGCTATTCGTCAAACCCAACGCGGCCACCGCACGTCCATTAATAAACGACCTCGGGGAAAGAAAAAAAACGATCCAATCATCATCCGGTTCTCTCCCTGCACATTCTTACCGCAAAATCGTCAATCAGCGAAACAATCCGGCAGCAGCGGCGCTTTTTTATCCCCCTCTTGTCCGCAACCTACCTACCTTGGTCGATTCCTCGTCGGCGGCACAGCGACAAAAAGCCGATAGTTATACATTATCGCGCGCGGCTCCTTAATGGAGGCCAGCGAGCGAGCGGCCAGCAAAAACGCCCCGCTAATACCGCAATTTCGTCGTTTTTCCGTCGGCGTCGCGACTTTTTCCTAATGATTACGGCCGCCGTCGCCGCGTCGGATATATATATACGCGAGGGGATGAAGGAAAGTTTTGGTCTTCCTCCAGCAAAAGTTGGCACGCGCCGTACAGCCGATGCTGAATAAATGTCTGGACCATTATAACTATCATTTCTCTCTCTCTCTCTCACTCACTCTCTCTCCGTGTATATACGCGCGTTCGATTCCTCTCTCTCTGCTTTTTCTCATCATCCTCTCTCTTTCTCTCTCTCGCGGTCTCTTTTTCGCTTTTGTCGCTACTCACTCGCGCCGGCACGTCGACTCTCGTCTCGGGAGCGGCGCGGGCCGCGAAACTTTTGTAATACGTCCAACGACGAGGCGGAGAGCGACGGAGGAGGACGGCGACTACGACGAACCAATCTAAAAGTTTCCGCCGGATCTAGAGACTGTAATGTAACGCTTCGCGGGAGCGACGTCGAACGTCAAAGTTGAAAGTTCTCTCCTCCGCGAGGCGCGCGGCGAGAATTTCGCGGAGGTGGAGAGAGAGAGAGAGAGAAGGTAAGTGCGCGAGAAAAGCGAAGAGAGTTTGTTTGGCGACATCAAAGACACGCGGCAAATATTTGCGAGTTATGAACCTATGTTAATTGCACGGTTAAACAACGAGAGCGTCTTTGGTTTTCTTTTTCAATGGGGGAGAGTTTTCGTTCACTCTCGGTGTCGAGAGAGTTTTCACGGAGAGGGCGCGCGCGAATTGAATTGTGATAGAGTGTTAACGATGTTTACGGGAGAGAGGCGCGTGATGCGCGCGCGACAAGCTTTACGCGAGTAATCGCGTGAAAACGAAGCGCCCTCGCTTTTGATCTAGCTTTTGACTTTTCAATTAACGTTGATTCTAAGATTCAAAGTTGGATTGGTGATGAGTATAGCAGATAACATTGGGTAATTAATTTTCTTTTACTTTATTCTTAAGGATCAAACATATTATGTGCGGGTAGGGGAAAAAGTTGGTTATGTGTTATATATATATTCATAATATGAGCAGTACAGTATTGTGACGGGTAGTAGCTGCTTATAGCAACAGTTAAGGACGATAGAAAAGTAATTACACTTGAATTAGTTATTCTCCTATCTATAGAGTGCTATAGCACGTATAATCAACGTCAATCGATACTACGTATACCAACTAATTGAAACTAAATTATTGCTTTGGTACGCTTAATAAGTACTTATCCGTTTCTTTATATTAATAGAACCTTTTCTCGTATACATTTAACCAATCAATTCTCTTCCCTTATTCACCCCACAATACCAAACTGCTCGCCAATATTACCATGACGTACCTGATTTTGATTTTTCGATAATAGGCAGCGGCGACTCGGCGCCCAGTGGAACGATCGTTTGATTCGTCGCGACGATCTGATTCGTCACCGAGGCCACGGTCACCGCGTTTTGTTGATGCTGTTGCTGCTGTTGCAGTTGCACTTGCTGCTGCTGCTGTTGCTGTAGATGCTGCTGCTGCGGCTGCTGCGGCAGTATTTTTCTCTTGTGGTTGCACAGCTTTGTCAACTGCCCCGCCTTGCCTTGATTCGGGCTCCAAGGCCGCGTCGCCACCTGCAACCGCAAAACGTCAAATGTCATTATATTACACTGCACAGCTGGTAGTATATCGCGCTAATGCGCAAATTAAAAGGACAAGCTATTATGGCTGCGTGTTTCGTTAATGGACTCGAGAACGTGTATATAGGGGTGGGTTGTTGTGTTGTGAAAGGTGGGCACACGCGTAGCTTGTCAACGAATTCAATTTGGACGGTCAGGTGCTAAAATATTAATTTGATTTGGGGTCGGATGATGATGGTGATGAGGTGTGGCAAGTGTAAAATGGTTTTGAAAAATTGCTGTTCAAGTGGTTGCAAATAAAGTTGGTTTAATTTCCAATTGAAAGACAGTAATTTGTTTCAAAGAAATAACCATTTCGAGCATATAAGTCAACCAAATTTTCGCCTCGTAAACAAGTGTTTTCGGTAAAAAAAAAAGAAAAAGAAAACAATCAATATCGTATCTATATAAGTAGTCTCGTAAAGCATTCCATAAAAAAGTCACACTCGTGAAACCAATATCGACAACTACCAATAAAATCCCCGCAATCCCCAAACCGCCAACAACAACAAAACACCGCAAACAGCTTCCGTAAACACTACGACCCATGCACATCCACGCGGTTGTGCGAGCAATGCGCACACACACATATATATCTACCAGTCGCGAGAGCGCCACCTGCAACGCTCGCGAAACCCGCACACCACGTGCTCGCGCGCCAAAACAAACTCGCGCTGCGCACGTGCGCGACCACACACATACACACAGTCAACAACACCGCATACCGCGTAAATATCTATAGCTACGTGAAAGAGAGACTGACCACTGTCAATCCGGACACGTGGTTGCCGCCGAAGCGGCTCCAGTCTATCTGGAAGTACAGGCTCATCCTTCCGCAGCTTCACCAGCACCAGTCGCCTGCGGCAGCACCCCATATATAATAACAAAACTCTGCCACACACGCACACTTACACCTCTGTATACCACCTCCTCCAAGAATAATCCAGGGATGTATCTATTCTCGCACTACCCTCACCTTCACCACAAACTCTTATAAACAACACACTCACAGAGACACTGGAACAACTTGGCGCACACACACTGCACCGCGCTCTCGCGAGAATGATTTACGACTAGCGCGCGAAATTCAAAGCCCGCGCGCGTCTGCGCACAGCGGGGAGTGAATAAAAAAAAGGGTGCTGAGAGAGAGCAGCAGCACACTACACACAGCAGCGGTTGCGTAATCGATTATACGCGTGTTTTCGCGCGCGCGCCCGCTCGCCTACTAACGGGCCGCCCGCGCGCTCGCCTCCTTTTTTCCCTGATCCTTCGCTCTCTCTCTCTCTCTCTCTCTCTCTCTCTCTCCCTCGTCGCCCCGTCGTCGTCGTCGGCAGTCGTCCCCCTCTATACACACTCCTCTCTTCTCTTCTCTCCTTCGCTCCTCTCGCCGCCGCTCGCACGCGCTCTCTCGCCGCGTGTTATAAGGTATACAAGAAGACTGTGAGCCGAGTCGAATTCGACCTGTCGATTATTACTTTTGCCACAGACTCGCGCGGCACTGCAGCAGCGTCTTCCTTTTTTTCCGAGAGTATATAAGAGAAACGAGCGCGGAACGAACGAGCGATGCGCTCGCGACGGCCGGCGGATACATTGTGCGCGCGCTTTGTCATTCGAGGAACGCGCGCGCTCCGTTCAAACGCCCGAAAGTCCCTAAGGTAGGCGGTGTGGCTGGTCGTTATGGTGGGGATAGAGAGTGAGAGAGAGCAGGGGTTTCTATATAATGCCTATATTATAATACGCCTCCGCTAGCCCGCGTTTGTTGTGTGCGAGTTGTTCCCTTGGCCTTTTTGTCCTGCGCGAATTTCAATGGATGCGCTGCTATTCGCTCAAGTATCTCAGCCTGGTGCTGGCGCGCGTCGGGTCGTTTTGTTTCTCATTGATCAATTGATACTTTTTCTCTATATATCTCGTGCGGGGTGGTATGAGAGAGAGAGAGAAAGAGAGAGAACCGTGACGCTGACTAATGTGTCGCTAGCTTTTTTCGGGCATTATAATGCGCCTTCGATATTATGCATATAATTAATTCGCCGCCGCCACGTTCGAATTCCAGAGTCGCTTTGAAATCGCGAATCTTATATTGATAGGCCTATACGTCACGATCATCGTTGAATCAATGGAATTCAGAGAAAATATATAATATCCATCGCGGCGTTTTGGCGAATCGTAAACTGCGTATATTATACTGAAGGGTACGTGTATATGTACGCGCGCGAGCAATTAATCAACCCCCGTTTTGCACACTTCGCTTACCACGCGCACGCGCGCAGCGGCCCTTCACGCGTATATAAAAGGGGGGGGGGGGCAGAGAGAGGGAAACTCAATTAGCAAATAAATAAGCTGCAAACTCCTCGACTGCCATTAAAATCCATTCTTCCATTATGCCGCTACAAAGCCCGTATTGTAGCAAATTGTAGCCTTATATACTCTCTTTCCCCTGCGCGCTCGAAATATCATGCAATTACTTTCGCCGAAAAAAGAAAGCCCGTGATGTGTGTGTGTATCCCTTTTATACGACGGCGGCGGTGGCGACCCTTCTTCCAGGCGGTAACTCTATTCATATCCCTCGTAACGTTTCCTTCGTTCCCTATCGTCTGTTATACGTGTGTGTGATCGATGCGCAATGACCCTTGGCTAAAGTCCGCTGGTCCGAGGAATTTCCACGCGCCGAGCGAGAGAAAGTGTATATACGAGATCAAAAGAAATTTCTCGAGTCGTGTGTTAATTAAATGTTTGCCAGAGTTTTATGCCTCTCTATGTGTGTGTGTATGAGGGTATAGAGGAGGCTGTAATAAATTGACGCGCAGGGGGTGAGATAGAGAGAAAGCTTTTATGGAAGGAAATTGATGGGCGAGAGCACAGGGTGTCGGAGAGAGAGAAGATTGCGTTTGATTCATATTCAAATTTGGTTAGGTGGCGCGGCGTTTCATCCCCTGTTTTGATGTTTATAACAGGGTTAGGCCAAAGTGTAAGGTAGGTTTTAATTGTCCCTAGTAGCGACACGGTGCGAAATTTCGACAGGACGCGCGCGTCTAAGTGAAATGTTAATGCAATATTCATCATCATCATCTCAAAGAAAAGATATATTACATTAAACACCTAACGTAAAAAGAGCTCATAAGAAAAAAACAATTAATAAAAGCCAAAGGTATTTCTCGCACACGCACACAATAATGCGACCGATCATGTTTTGCCTCTCTCGCCGCACGCATTATACGTGTCGGGCATATCATCCACGCTCTCTCGCCGCACCTCCACACACACGTATATATACTCTCGAGCGGATTTATGGGCCGGTAAACTCCCGCGGCCCATTATATCCCGCGCGGCGTTTAAGTAAGATAACAACCGCGCGCGCGGGCGAGTGCGGGGGGATATAATTCGTGCCCCCCTTCCTCACGAGCTTCGGACGCGAACTATCTGTCTCGAGGGTAGGAACGCCGTGTGCGCGCTCGGAATTCCAAAAAAATTGCGGCTTACTCGTGTGGCCGCAGGAGAGAGAGAGAGAGAGAGAGAGAGAGAGAGAAGTGCATGGTATGTGTGTGTGTGGGAGGTATAGTAGGGTCGGGATCGATGAACGAGGTTGCTGCGGCGAAAGAGAGGAAGAGTAGTGTGTTTATGTGTATGCAAAGATAGACGTATTCTTGGATTTATGGAGAATTTTCTATGTAATTGGCTCAATGTTGGAGTGACACGAGTGTCAGGGTGTATTATCATCGAAAAGCGTTAATAACGCGGAGTTTAACTACAGTTCGGAGGGATGAAACGAAAAAAAGATTAAAGTTTGGAGGGTACTCGAATTTCAGTCAAAAGTATATACCGGCATTAGCCGGAGGAGCATTGCAGCAAAGCTGGATTAAATCGGTCGAGTGCGCTGCGCTCCCTGTATACACCCGTTTGAAAACACTGGTAATCGATAATGCGCCCGCACGGGGGAGAGATAGCAAAAGCGAAACACATGAAGAGAGAGAGGGAATTAACACGGACCGGTCACATAGACGACGACGACGACGACGAATCAATGGAATATAATGTTTCGGTGGAATGAAAAGGGTTGTGTATTAGCCATGATTCACATCCTGCAAATATTGATCGACTACGCGGCGCAGCTCTCGTCGTTATACGAAAATATTTAATCACACAATACGTATATATATATTCATTATCCCAATAAATAATTCGCTCTCTGCTTCCAGCTACTTTATCGCGTGGCACAAAAATATATTATTCTCCACCGCGTAAACGTATTTTCGCTTATATATGTATACACATGGGTGTACACCGCATCATCATCCGCAGAGGCTCCGCGCGTATTATTCATAAATTCCGTTTACCCGGCAGATTAATCAAGTTAGCCGGCGGAGAGAGCGAGAGAGAGAGAGAGAGAGAGAGAGAGAGCGCGCGGTTAATTGGCCCTCGATCCCGCGCACAAAGCATACAAATGTCTTCTCCGGGCCGAGTAAGGGCTCATATACGAGAGGCTTTATCGACGCCGAGTGAATTATGGCGCTTCGTTGGGTATTAATGTATTCGTAGGGGGCTGGGAGAGTTGTCTCGCTCGCTCGCTCGCTCAAAAGTTTCGCTGTTTACTTTTTTGTTTTATCCGACACGCGGGTGAACGTACTTTTGCCATATACGCACACACGCGGGTATAATGAAGTGACGGATGTGCGGCTGTTAAGGATGAAGTTTGGCCGGTTCGAATATTGATGATTATAAGAAGGAATCGTTTGCCATTCGTAATTATACATCGCTAATTATATATTATATCTGAATAAATATTATATTCTCGTTATAAATACGAAAAGGATTATATGTAAAGAATTAAATTCCAGCATCGTGTTGTATGCGCGTACATTTCCGCTAATGATACACTCGGCAATATAACCGATCGCGATGATGCGCTTATATATATGATGTACAACGCGCGCCACGCTGCACGTACTTCGCAGCAACTAGGTCGCCCGTTAAATAATTAAGTGGGCTATTGAATAATAGATTGAAGATGATAATATTTAGTTGCGCACATAGCGCGCGAATGTACATGTATATTCTGCTCTAGAGTGGTTGCGGGAAATCCGCGCATGATATATTCAGCGAGCGCGGGTGAGCGTTCAAATATTTAGAGCTCGAGCCGGCGCATTATAATTAATGATTTTCAATGTAATATCGCTCTTGTTATGTATACGAAATCAACAATAATTGCGATTCCGACGTATAATATATAATAATTTAATTCCTTGATTGAGCATCATCACCGATCAAAACAAAACAGAATTATTTTTTCAACGAAAACCTGAACAAACTCTCGCAAAAGGTACTCTTGTATATAACCGCCTCGTCGTATCTCTGACTCGCGTCCGCTAATTTCCGCCAATTAAATCCTCTTAAACCTCGCTTACTCGCTCGCTCTGTGCGCGTCAAAAGTCCGCCGCAGCGATCGCAATTGCGTCACGTGTCCGCGCGGGCGTTGCGCAACAATGAGCGTCTTTGTCCTTCAGTCGCAGCAGCAGCAGCAGCAGCGATTTCAATCGATCCAAGGCGCGATATTTCGCCTCATATATATACACGGCTGATCGACATTGCACAGGGGCTATTATACACACCCGCGCCGTCGTATATTATAACAGACGTTGTTTTGTCTGTGTATATAAACACACTCATATCGCGTGTACACGCGGCGCCTTATCACGCGAGATGTCAATTTTGTCTGCATCGCGAAAGTTGTGTTATCTAGTCAATGGAAAAACAACTGTCGATAGTTTAGATGATGCACAAAGCGCACCGTGTGTGTCAGAGAGTCGCACTCCGGAATTTTCGAAACTAAACGCACGCGCGCGCGCGCCTACTAATCGGTACCTGACACCCGACAGAAAGAAAGGGGGGACAGCTGCGCGCGCCTTCTAAAAGCCTCCAAACAATTCTGCCGTATCATTCAATTTGCACTTCCAAACAACGCAGAGCGACGCATCGCGAGCCGACGGTGTATAAATCCTTGCTCATCGCTTTTCGAGCAACGATATCTCTCGGCGGCTCTCAGAAACTCTGCACGCAACGTGTTCCCACGCGAGCGGGCGAAACAATCGGCTTCCTACCTCCTCCTTCCACCCTCCTATACTTCTCTCTTCGCTCGGGAGCGATCAGGCCGAAAATTTCGCCCGATAAACTCGGCACGAAGGCGGCGGCGACGGCGTATTCATACGGCCGGATGATGCTCCTTTCAATTACGCGCTAGACGTGTTCATTTCGACGATCAGGAAAGGGGGAATATTGGGCTTTGTAATTGTAGGTGAGCATGATGCAGGGTTGTGTGTATGTGCGTTCGCATATACACACAGTCCGTGTAAATGTTTTGTGTATAGTGTGTATAACAAGCTTTGTATGTGTTGTTTGTAAATTGGAAGATGATGTCTTGATTGGGGTGTGATGGTTATGGCGGGTGTTATATATTGTTGATTGAGCAGATGTTTGCGTGATTTTTCGAAAGTTGGATAGTCATTCGTGTCGAGCTGTACACATCAGATCCTTTTTAGCATTGAAATGATGATGGATGGTGTTATTGAATTATAATGAGGTAACAAAAGTGGTAGGTAGACGGTTAAGTCCACGACAGATGGACAATTTTCTATACCTAGTAATTCAGCTGGCTGTTGTTAGATACTAAAAAACAAAAGTTTTGTACAATTGATTTTACGCTAATTATTTACCTACTAATTTATTTACCCAACGAGCAAACGTTAAATTATAAACTTCTCAGCATAACCAAAACCCCATTCTTATTATTATTACACTTCATCACCTCAACTTCAGAGTATGCTCACGAAAAAGAGTTTTCAGAAACATCTCTCTCTCATTCAATTACACCCAACTCCACTCTCCGCATCTTCAAACTCCTCTCGGCGCAACCCAACCCACCAGCTCTCCCTTGCCTCTCTCTCTCTCACCTTCTGCAATTACCCAAACGAAAAGCCCGAGACCGCAAAAAGCCGGCTCTCGCTAATGCACGATCGCTCGCTGGTGAATCCTTCCTTCTCGGCGATTAAAAATGGCCGGAGGTCTGAGCGCGCACGCACGTGTATTGTTACCCGCGCTTCTCTCTCTTTCTCTCCGCTATTTTCGCATTCCTCGGCAGTTCCGCGCGGCTGCGCTTTTTCGAGCGATCTCTTGCCTCCTTTTTCATTATTCAGCTCTCGCGCGTCGCTTCGAAAATTCTCTCGGTCTCGGTCTTTCGCTGTATTTTAATTAATCCGAGAGGAGAGAGCGCTTTGCACCGTGCGGAGGTGTCGAGATTTTTATCGCGAGGGCCGGCGGCGGCGGCGGCTGAGGTAAGAAAGTTTTTGAGGATGTGTCAGGGTGTACGGCGATTAAGTTCTATCAGATCGGCGATATGAACGATAGATTTTTATTGTGTTTATATTGAAAAAAAAAATATATTGTCTCTATTTATCGCCTGCGTTATTATATTATTCCCCAATGGTGTATCCGGTTTCGCGAAAGGCCCATCCTATTACGACCCAAAGTGCCTCTATTGCTATAATAGGCTTTCCGTCTCCCTTCTCTATACACAGAGCGGCGGAAACTTCGTGTACAACAATCGCACATGCCATTCGACACCTTTCTCTCTGGCAACCCACTTACCGCCGTGTACAGCCAACCTCCTTTTTCGAGCATCCCACGGGACTACACCATGAATCCTCTTCTCCCGCAAACAGACAGACTTCACACGAGCGCAAGTGTGTACAACATACACACACGTCAGCCCCTGGCGGCGATCAATCGAGCGCGAAAACTCGCGACGGCTTTTCGGCGGAAGAGCCGAGAGCGTCGTTAAAAGAGAGGTCGATCGTCTCTGGTTTATTCTCTTTTTCCCTTTTTCCCTTTTTCGTTGCCCCCCTTTTTCTTTCGTGTAAAAGGGCGGAGAGAGGAAAGAGAGAAGGTGCTAAGGAGGGACGCGCGCATGCTATATATATATATACGAGTTTCCTCTCTTTGTCGGCTGTGTATACGGGGACGCGCGCCTCGCTGCTGCAGCGTTGTTAGCGACCGTATCGGTGTATCGATTGGGCTTTATCGCTGGTTTAGGAGTAATTTTAGACGGGTGAACAAAAAAAAAATGTTTGGAAAAACTGGTTTTAGAACGTTTTCAAGTAACAGTGAAGAGAGTGCCGTTTTAAAAGACTTTAAGGTTTTTTTCGTAACAGAATTTTCAAAGGTTAATAAAGTGCGTGGAAAAATATTAAAAACTTGTCACACTTTCCCCCCGCAGCAAAACAAAACCCACCCATATTCTTCCAATCCCATATAAATATCCCATTATTCACACCACCCCATCCATAACCTACATTGCAAACCGCCCCGCGTGCCGCAATTGTCACCGCACGTGCTTCGCCCTGAAATAATCACCACAGAGCAGAGACACGCCACACGATTAAAAACCTCATTGTATATCGCGCATACTTTCTCTCTCTCCATAACTCAAAAATCCCAAATGGTATGCCGCTGCCGCGTGGAGACAGCCGCCGCGCTATAAATATCTATACACTCTCCACGACGCGCGGACGTGTTAATAACGAACGAGCAGCGACTCCCCGCGCCCGCCGCAAAAGGAGGGGACACGACACAGAGAGAACTCGACTCTTGCTCTCTCTATGCTTTTTTCAGCCGGCGAGATTCCGGAGAGAGAGAGAAAGCGAGCGACGGTCTTTTTTTGGGGCAGATGGAGGCGGAGGTTGATGATGACAATGAAGAAGGAGAGATAGGTGCCGCGGCAACTTGGGAGTTTTTTGTGCTGCGGCGGCTGGAAGAAGGGATTTTTGATTATCGAATTTATTAATAGAGGCAGGCGAGTTTTTGTCGGATCGCGCCGCTGAGGTATTTTCGTGTGTATAGTCATTAATTTAAACCGCGAGTATATATTTTTAATTGGGTGAGAAGAATTTTTCGGGAAAAATTTCTGCAGTTTAATTTTGCAGAGAAAATTTTCAAGCTCAGCTCGCACGCGGGAGTCGCTTCCTCGCGTAGCAGTGGCATACTAATTTATGATGATGATAGCCGCTGTTTAGCGTCTTAAAAATGCAGAAAAGTAGCCCGTAAAGCGCGCGGCAGTGAGTCGAGAGCGGCGGCTAATGATGAAATTCCTTCGCGGAATTCAATGCTATACCCAGTAATCACGGAAATACTTGACTCTTTAACCGGAATTCATCATCCGGCATTACATTATTATCTCCACTCCTTCTCTTCTCTCCCATCTCGACTTAACCTGCTCCCGACCAAAAGACCAAAAAGCCCTTATCTCCTTGGCCGAAAAGCCGCACACGCGATAATTAAAACACCGTGCACAAACAACAACAACAACAACACAGCAGCAAGCTAACTGAAATTCTAATGAAATGCATAAGCACAGCCGTCCACGGCGCGCGCAACAATAAAATCCTTTTAATTCACCCTCTGCATTATGAATATTCAAGCGTGGCTCTCTCGCGGGTCCGATCTAACGCTCTCTACTCTAACGCGCCTCGCCCAATCTAAACAAGCGCGCCGGCTGCGAAATAACCGACCAATTAACTTTAATTATAACGAGAAGCCCGCGCGCGCGCGCGCTCGTGTGCAGGAAAAGAAAGAAGGCGAGTTTAAACCACTCGCTCTGGCTCTCGCGGGAGATATTACAATAAGTAAGACTAACAATCCATTAAAGGGGGGGCAAAAGCGGCGGCGGCGGCTCTCGCAAATGAAGACCATAAATTAGCGCTCTCGGCCGCCGCCCACGACGTGGACGCGCGGAGATAGGCGATCCGTTGGGGGAGGAAGCATTGTTAACGATTGTTAACGCGCGAGAGCTGCATAAAGATGTCTCGTTAAACGAATTGCCGCGGGAGGGTGAGTTGAAGTCGCGGATTTAGATGCTGCGGAGGAGGAGGAAAGTTTTTCGCGGTAAGTGCGAGCGTGCTGTAATTCGATTATGGGGCCGGAAGAGTGGTTTAAGATTAAGACTCGGATTAGTGGATGCTTGATTGTGGGATATTTTAGGGAGGTGTTTAAGAAAAATGCGTTATTGAAGTCGTGGATATATGTTATTCGCGTATTATAGCAACTTTTCTTTTAATTAATAATGAAATGTGATGTATGATTATTAACGAACTTGTTTAAAATCAAGTCTAATTGGAATATTATAAGCTTTTCATTAAGCTTCTGTGCAATTTTCCGCGACAAGTAAAACACGACTTTATTTCAATGTTCACTATTAACCTACTTCATCACGTCCCCGTAGATATACGTTCGCTGAAACATTTTCAATCCAATACATCGTTATTAGCAGCAACACCGCGTATATAACTTCCAGCATGTACACCGTTCTCTCTCCCTTGCTTATAATTATCGCGCAGTAGGCAGCTGCGAGCGAGTGCACGACCGCAACGAAATAAATTCGTCCAATTAATTAATCCCTCTTATACACTCGCGCTCCCTTTTCTCCTCCTCTCATGACGATTGCGAAATAAAAGATTTTAATCGCCTTAATTATAAAATGCAAGCCATTTCTTTATCTATCTCCTCTCCTTCCTTTTGTTCGACTCCTACACTCTCTCTTCGACGTGTAACGTCAAACCGCGTCGTCGTCGTCGTCGTCGCGGCTTATCTACCGCCGCCTTTCTTTTCATTAGCATTCCATTCTTTCCACACCCGGGTTTGCCATTTAATTGAGGGCTTTGCTTTTCGGCTAATAATAACGCCGTACAAACGAGTGAGAATTGTTTTTTTTTTTTTTCAGAGCGTAAGAGGATTACACGGCGGTCCGTATTATGAGCGTTAGAACGCGCTCATGACGTTTTCTTTTATAATCCCCGAGTGACTTTTTAATAATAATTTCATTTGAGAAGATTTGCGCGCGAGCGTATTACGTGTATATGCGCGTGTTACGCGCGCGAGAGCGTATACACGTATATATATACGAAGCTGACCTAAATCGCAGCCAAGGACGCGTTATTAAACACAGTTATTGTGCCGAGCTTGTGCGCGCGCGAGCGACGGTTTAATGCGTCGCGAGAGAGAGAGAGACGTGTATGCGCGTTATTCAGCAATTAGTGAAGCGTGCGCAAGTTATTAAAAATTGTTATATTATTCGCGCGTGTATATTGTTCCGGCGTAAATGTATATCGTTATTTGAATTTTCAATATCGACATCATCGTCATTATTATATTATCGCTATTTTTAAATATACGTATATAATTCTCTATCCTTGTTTCGTAATTATCCAGGGCACACTCGGGTCGCGTGAAAAATCAAGTCGTTAAACGAGACCTGCAAGTGGCAACCACGTCACTAGATTCACGGAAGCACTTTATTGAACTAGTAATTTAATTGCCTCTTTTGAGAATATACACTCTATCAACGAGGCGTGTGTATTATATTCGTCTCTCCTATTATTGCTACTGAGAAAGAACGTATATACACGGGACAATAGTTCATTATTCTCTGCTTAAAACTACAAACAACCTATCAACGACCACAACCGCGTAATTATACCTACGTATATATATAATACACAAATAAGCTCCAAACTCCATATTTTTTTTTTATTTCAACACTAACATAGATAACAACACCTTTCCGCAAATACGCTCTAAAAATGCTCTCCCTAACCAGGAAGAGAGAGAGAACATGACAAAGCTTTGCCACGCACGCCTCTTCACAAAAACATTTCAGCCTCGAAATATCGTCCCCTCGCAGTCTCTCATTGTCCCCCCCGCCCTGCTATACGTTCCGACAACAAAAAAAGAGAAAACGCAATGCGCGCGACTCCGTATCGTGATGCTCGTGCACAATGGAAATAATAATAATAATAATAATAACGAGAGGGCGAGAGGGAAATTCGAATGCAGCTATAACACGTGCGACGATAACACGTTCCGGGGCTAATTACAGCGATGCCGAGTTTGCTAATGTTTGCATGTGTGATAGACGAGTGGCACTACAGCTTTGCTTCGGTAGTTTCTTGTGCAGGTGAGCGTATGATGGCTGAGGTCGTTTTGGTTTAGGAACTAGCTTTGGCTTGACGAGGATGGGAGATGAGGCGAAGATTTTTAATGAGTGTATAGTTGTCGTCGGAAGTGCGAGGTTTAAACTTCAAAAATAGACTCGCCTATATTTAGAATTCAAATATACAATCATATGTATATTTTTGCATAAAGTTATTAATTTCAAATAATTATCTAAACGCAGAAGACCACTAAAATCATTTATTTGATAAATGATAAACTTGTCATTTCAATGTAAAATTCAAACCTAAATATAAACAGGCTCGCACGCTCGACATGTTTTTATTAAACGCTCCTGCGCAACAACTCCGAAAATTCGTTCCACCGAGTATACATCAAAGCCATACAGCAGGCATTTACCACCTCTAAATTCTCCTCTGCCCCGCCGCCGTCAAAAAAAGCCTTATAAACCGACGAGAGTCTCCGCTGCGACGCGAGACAGGAATCAAAGTCACGCTCGCTCGCTCGGCGCTAATTAAGCGCTTCTGCGAAATCGCGAGATAACGCTAGCTCACCCGCGCGAGTAGACGACGACGACGACGCCACCGCCGACTGCGGGTAATTACACGTACTGAATAACTCGACGTATTGACGCGCGACGAGGGGAGAGCAGCAACAGAAGCAGCAGCAGCAGCAGCAGCTTTTTCCCCCGGCGATCATAAATGCACGATTTTGTGCTGGCTTTGTGTTTGTGTGTAGAAGCGAGTGCCTCGCCGCTTGTTAAAAGTTAATTGGCCGCGCGTGATATTTTCATTCGGCTCGATTTATCGACGTTTCAATTATATATATATACATCGAGAGCGGTATTACAACGTCGATTTTTCCCCCGGCGCAATGTTTTTCTCGCTCCTTTATGTATACGACGCTTGCGCGTTGTTTTATCGAGACGTGTTCTCTTTTTGTTTTTTTCCTTTTATTTGCTTGCCTTTTCGGTTTTGCGATTGTCGAAGGTTCTCCTCCGCGTATACGGTGTGTGAAAGACCCGCGGCGCGTCGTAAAAGCACGCGCGCGTGTCATTGTCGTTATAAAGTAGTTTTACGCGGGATTTATTGTGAGAGAGGTTATTGGAAGATATAAAAGGAGCGCAAGCGCGGCCAGAAAGAAATGAAATTTATTTTATAGTTCGATAAAGAAGCAGTTTATAGTGCGGGACCGCGTATGTGTGTAAACAAATAATAATAAATTAATCGATAATTGAAAAAAACAAGTATAATGGGCAACGCGTTATAACGATTAAGAAGTCGTCTCGTAGTGGAAGCGAAGAAGAAAAAACAATATAATTTAACGCGAATAAACTTTTATGCGCAAGAGCCCGAGTTAAGAAAAAGTTGATAACAGACCGCCCACTTCTTGTACGATCTGTTTTACAACGCGAGCAAACACCTTCTCCCGCGCTTTTTTCCGCTCCTCGATCCTATACTTCTCTAAAAACTCTTTTCTCCTCCTCCTCTTCTCTTTCTTCCGAAGCGTCAAGATATTCTCGTACACAGCGAGACTCGAATAAAAATTTTTTCTCTCCCTCTCTCTGTTTCCCCTTCGCTTCGGCCGCGCGCAAGTCGAGCAAAAGGAATTAACGAGCAAAAATCCCGTCCCGACGAGCGAGCGCGGCGGCGAGCGAGTGAGAATCCAAAACAACAATTTTACGATCGAGAAATCTTGCGGGCGAGCAAAGGTGCGAAAGCGCTTTGCGCACGAGTATAAGCGGCGTATAGAAAATGCCGAAGCGCGTTTCTGTGGGAGAGAGAGCGAGGAAAGAGCGAAGAAGGTGTATATGCGAGAGAGGAGGAGGAGCGCGGGAAAAAATGAGAATGCTGGTTCTCCACTGGCAGAGGAGGTTTTTGTGATTGTTTATTGTTCTGTAAATTCATTATTGAAAGGTTTTATTTTAATGCGCTATGTTTGAAACGAAAATAATCTTAAAATGGATATAGCGTCGAAGCGAATTTTGTTTTTTCCTGCTTTGCGCAATGTATCATTGAATGTATCTATTATTTAAGTAACGTTATCGATTATTGGCTAAATACGAAATGACTTTCGTCGTGTAATTATTTCTTCTACGCGTCAATTTGAAGTCGACAATTATAGTTAATTTCTTAACAGGAAAATATACGCGATAATTAATTACTCATACAACGGAACGGTTACAATTGTTGTACCTAATATTAAATAAAGATCTGACATATTTTTATCAGCAAACTTTTATCTAATTCTAATTCTTTCGAAAACTTGAAAATGTTAATTAAATATAGACATGTAAACGTATTAAAGATAAAATTGACACTTTAGATATATAAAAAAAAACATAAAACTGGATTCTAAACTAAATTCAATTCTACTACCAAACCCGACCTCTAATTCCTACACCTCTGAACGTGTCCCCGTTTACACAAAATCTCATGTTTCCCTCTCGCGCCGTTCCGCACGACACCCAACTACCATCAGCACACGAGTGGAAAAGGGCCGGAACATCATCGCTATACTACCTCAACGGGTCGACCTTGAGTCACGCACGGCGAACCACGTCGTCGTCGTCCACACACTACGAAGACGCCGCGCGCTCGTGACTTTACACTCTCCTCTTTATAACTCAATAGCTTGCACGAGCGTAAACCTAGTTTCGATGTGCCCCTCCACCTACACGTGACTTCCTTTTTTACGGCGTTGCGTCATCGCGCGAATTAGTGCAAACACGCGCGGATTTCGCACACAGCAGCAGCTGCTCCGTAGTTCGCGTGGGCATTCTTTGTTATTTTTCGATATGTGCGAACTACGTTTCCGGGCCGTAAAGCGAATTCTATTTTAGCTTCGTGCGGCAAAAGCCGAGTAGCGCGGTACTTATATGTGTGCATAAGCGAACGGTATATATGCACGACGGGATAATTATCGCGTTACTCTTAGAGAACTTATGGAAATGCGCCTAGTTGAGGCTATTATCGCCGGCGATCTGCGCGCGGTGAGATGCACGCGCGTCAATCTCTCGGATTACCATACAATTACAAGCGTTATTAAACGCGGAGCGCGCACGCGCGTTTGATGAATTGAGTGATTTTTGTTCCGTATACCCGGCACGGTTTAATTGATTTTTTTTTTCTTTATACACACAAAAACCTGCCCGACGCGGAAAACTACGCGCGATGTCTCCTCGCGTCATATTATGTACAGCTGCTCTCGCGGCATTGTCTCGCATTACGCGACCTAAATAATATACAAACACGCGCGGCGCTACTATACCTTATTAGCATAAATATTTCCATTATTTTTATTATACACGTATACGGCCGCGTGTGCGCCTGAATATTTATGAGCCGTCGAAGCTCATTAGCCTCGCGAGCGCGCACCGATAATTAAACCGCGAAACGGTGTATATACATACTTTTACGATTAATCCGCACGCGCGCGTGCGATGGAGATGTGTCATTGAGCGGTCGCGCGCATCATTGTATCAAGGTTTACTGCTCATCCTTCTTTATTTTTCGCACCTCACCGCGCGTGTATAATACGACTAGAGTTACGTAAAGCAGTGGACTGATCTGTTCGCTGAATTTATTTACGACGGACTGTAAAGTTGTCGCGCGTGTTTTATACACTATGTACATGCGTAATAACCTTTTTTTTCACGGCTGTAATTAATTGAACAATATTTTCTTATGTAAAACCTTATGTAAAATACGAGATTTCGATCGTATAATATGATCGAGTGTTTTGTAACGAAATATGAAGATATTTTTCGTTATCTGTGCACGCGCCACGGTAATTTGGTTTGATTGGACACATACTTAAGCAGGGCAAATATTGGTTATGAAGTAATGTGTGCGCAGTGTGTTATCGATTTGAGATGCTGTTGTTATATAGAACAATCTTAAAATGTGCGCGCGTGGATAAAAAGTTTGATATAAACGATTATTTTTCCAGCACGTTCTAAGCGATCGGCAAAATTTTTATATTCTATTGAATTTTCAAACCCACAATCTTCAATGTTTAGTCATTCAATTAGCCACGTATAATTCAATACATCGAGAGCCAATCACTAAATATCCCCGTCTAAAAATAACTATACCTTCAACGAACATTAATACCGTACCCCGTGCTCTCTTGCATTTAAATATTCCGCAAAAATCTTTAGTATTCATAAATAACGCAGAAACTAATTACAGCAGGCCAGGGGACATAATAAACATAATGTTAGCCTGCGCACGAAAAGGAGGAAAAAAAACAACGTCACCGCACCGGCACATCGTCGCGAGGCATTATACTTTGCAATAAATTTTATAGCTACAAGCTCTGCTCAAACTGCCCACTAAAGAAGAACTTAACCATCCCTCCGCGACGAACTAAAGCAAAACAAGTCGCCGCGCACGTACATACCTTATTAATACGCCTTGACACGCCGTCGAAGTGAGCCGCAAGGACGAATTTCCGCGGCCCCGCGCGCTGGTTTATGCTAATATATCGAGAGCCGGCTTTTCGCGAAACAAATAAAAGAAGAAGAAGAGGAGCGAGATGCGCGAAATCGAAAGCGGTTGAGCGAGGAGCCGAGGAAATCGGATGAGAGGTATCTCGTCGAACGGCTGTTTGGTCACTTTCGATACGAGAATTAGCGTTCTTTTTTTTTTGTCAATGTTTAATGACTCGTATCAGAGTTAAAGAAAACTTGATCATTGTATAAAAAGTTCGTGTAAAAAGGCTCTCGCGTGCTAAACAATAAATTCGATCGATAACGTATTTATGCATACATAATATTATATCTCGCAAAATTATAGAATTAATAACTCGCTTTAAAATACTTTTGAAATACACGCGTACTGGTTATAACCGTGCGCGCCACGCGATAAACTCAAACGGTATTTAGCATATTTTGCATGATAGAGAGAGAGAGCGAATTATCCGCGCGCATAAAGTACAAAATTATAACATTCTTCCGACGAGATAATCGAAACTACTTCAACAACGCAATCCCTTATAACAACGAAGAAAAAAAAACATCTATCGGAGCTCGTAACGCACACATGCTCTATTTATCTCGCTACGCGCGGCATTGTGGAAAAGTAAAAGTCCTCGTAAAAATTAATAAACCGCATTTGCATTAATTACGCGAGCGCGTGAGTTATGTAACGCGCTCGCTTTGAATTTAATCGATATACGGCGCGTAAATAACTTCATCCATAATTCTCAAACGCTAGTCTCTCTCTCTCTATCTCTCTTCTTGTGAGTGCGCGCAGATTATCTAACGCGTAATCGCCTCGCTTAGCGGTATATATGGAAAAGTTGTTGCGAGTGCGTATATGTGCTACTTTGTTTCTGCCGTCGCGGTTATATATGTGGGTGGAAAAACGGATTACGCGGTGTGTGCTGAATTTTAAGAGAAGTAGTTTGATTAATCTAGTGTCTGCGACGTGCACGAAACGGTTTTAATTAAGACTTTTATGGCTATATACACACCTTTTTATACCATAGACAGTTTGCACATATAGATAAGGAACTAGTTTGCGCAAACTGTTGATTTTCTACACAAATTCCCGATTGAAAAATGTTTCGCACGTCTATGCGATATGATTTCACGCTCGAAGAATCAAATTCGCTACTTCTTTATGTCAGATCGTATAATAACACTTTGTAAAAACGCTCACGAAATGTCCATTTTTTTGTCCTCCCACGACAGAGAAAACAATCCTTCGATTTTTCATTCTAATTACCCTTTGAAACTTTTTCCGCACCGATCCGCACCACTCCCACCGTGACAATCCGAACTCTGCTCCCTCCCCCAATCAGCTCTCCAAACTTCCTTAAAAAAACCCATACCCCGCGCGCGGCCTATTTAACGATTCCTTGCACGCGGTCTAAATACGTCGCTGCTCTGCGCGCGGAATTGAAGCCCATTACGCCGGGATAATCGACTCTTCGTTATATACATTTGTTCTCCGCAGCGCGTGTAAATCATTCTGCACAGAGAAGTCGTTACCCGTGAAAAGTCTCGCGAATCGCAAAAATCCCAAAGAAAGAGCGCAAGCAAGAGAGATATATATGTATACACAAGCGCAGGGGAAGAAGGAGAGCAGCACGGTATACGCGCTCGCTCTCGAAGCTTAAAAATTAAGGAAGGTTAGCTGGCATGACTTTCACATAAATTTGCCATTCCCCGTGATTTATCGGGCCATATATAATGAATGTTAACCGCCGCGAGAGAGGGGCAAGAGGAGGAGGAGGAGTACGACGACGGCGGCGGCGACGATGTCGAGAGCTGGACGACGAAAAAGGCGAGAGAGAGAGATGGAAAAATAAAGGAGCAGAGAGGGAGAGGACGTTAGCCCCTTACACGCTTGAACGGCGGAATGCCGTGGCGGAGAAGAGAAGAGGATGAAGCTCGTTCGAAGGGAATTTCTGGAATTGCGAGGCGGCCGCGCGTGCGGTCAGGAGAGGTGCCGATGTTGTTGGGGCAGCGCGTCAAAATTTCTCTGCACTGGGTCGTGATTTATCGATTGCTCGAGATTTCGGGGGCTGCAGGGTAAACAAATTGTTTCGACATGCGCAAATGGACCTGTTATGTATGATTGATAAAAATTATGAGATACAACGATTATACGTGTGTTCTCAATGCGTTATAAATTGTATATTACCGTACGCACATAGAGAATTTTTATCATATCGTTAAATGAATAATTTCTACATTAATAATTTAATGTATCGCCATTAAATTGATTAACCTAAAGAACATCTAGCGAGATTCGATATCATTTTACAAGCACCTTATACAGAACCACCCAACATCTAATCTCTTACATAATCATCAACAACGTTGAGATCTTTATATGCAAACATTACCTCATCAACGACCCAAAAAAAACTTGATTACACGCGAATCTACTTTACACTATCCGCCATAAACATTCCAACAACTCAATCAACAACCGCACGAACCAACCTCGTCAACGTATATATACACACTTCCCGCGCAAATTCTCCTTGCCGCACCATAGCGTAACCGGGGCTCATCTCTCTCTCTCCCGCGAAGAAGGTCCGCGCTCTTTATTTACTGCGTCCGCGCGCGCATATACACGCGCGATTTTCTCTGCACTCGCTATATACATGTATAAGTACCTTCGGAAGAGCGAGGGAGAGCGATTGTGAGCGCACACGTGCTCGCTCGCTCGCTCGGCCGCTGGAATGCCGTCGTAGTGGCGCTCAACTCGACTCGACTTTAGCAGCCGGCCATTCAGCCCTCGCGATTATAGAGCCACGTGCTCTCTCTTTGGTTCTTTTTTTACGTATATAAGCGATTGATGCGATGATTGATGCGCGGGGGAGGATAACGATGTATCGAGGTTCGCGGAGAATGGGGGTATTGATGGCTATGGAGACATCAGAGGGTGGAGAGAGAGAGAGAGAGGAATAAGAGAGGTGAGCTTTGAATAGAACGGGATGAGATGCGAGTTTTTTAAACGGAGACGCGCGCGCGAGGCTTGGTTTGGTTATTCATTAGCGGTGATTTATCATGCGATTGTTAGCTGTGCTGCTCGCGCTCCTCTTTTTGCGCGTTTACATCGATATGTTTATACATAAGTGGACGAGGTATGCGATGGCAGATCGACGCGGTTCATTCAGAGTTCGAGGGCAGATTCCGCTGCGCGAGATAAACGGTTTTGTATGGCGAATGGAACGCACATACGCGCGCGAAACTATATACGAGTTTATGTATTTTTACAAATTGGCGCGCTTTCAACGTAATATCGAAGCGCCCGATCTCGTTCGCTGCTGCGTTTCGTGCCTGATCGATGACGAAATATATCCCATTAGACGCGATATCGCAGTGAAAAACACTCGGTTTAACGATTTTTCATAATCGCGCGTAAAGCGATAATAGTCGGCAAAAAAAGCGGCATTTCTGCCAGCTGATGGAGCTAATTGTGTAACGATATTGTAAAGGTGATTATATGGATATGCAGTGTTGCCGGTATATTTAACGTCGGATTAATCGTTTATTCCTTGGCATGATTCAATACACAAGAGATATATCTCGGTATGAATCACTCATTTGAAAAATTGAAATCGCCGTATCGAACTTTACGACACCCAATATTATGTAAAATTATACTTATCTACACTTCTCAAGAGAAAGCTTACGTAAGTGCCGGCAGTGATTCTATTACGAGTATGCTGTCTCGCTATACCTAGCTAATTCTACTTACAAACATCGTGTCTTCCATTCACACCTATAATCAATCCATCCAAAGTGTCTTTCGCCAAACTTCCTCATCACACGGCGCGCGCGCGCGCGAAGAAAAGAAATCTCATCTCAATTTTTCTTGCACTCTCTCTAAAAATATCTCCGTCCGCGTCGACAACCTCGCTCTTACGCCGCCTCAATTAAACCTCTCCTCTCTTTCTTCTCTCATCCGCTCGCCGATTTACCTCGTACCCGCAACATCCTCGCCGCGGAATATTCCGTGCACGCCTGCACAAAAACTCTCCTCTCGCTTGCGCGCCGACGCGATCTTTCCGCGCTACTTCGCGAGCGGATGGCAAATTGATTACTCCCTCTTTCTCTCTCTCGCGGCGCTGAGAGAAAAAAGCGGAGCAGAGAGGAAGCCGCGAGAGGAGAGAATGAGGAGCAAAAAGAAAGAGAGAGACTACTATTCGCCGTCGAGGTTTGTCATGTAAATGGACAAAGATCCGATAAATTATTCGGCGCTGTGAGCCGGAGGGAAGCGAAGCGAAGTGAGAATAAGGAGATGAGAGAGAGCAGAGAGATGTACACGTGTCTGCCTTTAATGCGAGGGGATTGCATTATTTAGTCGCGCGGGGGTAGAATTTGGGAGCTGATTCTAAACAAGCCTCGTCGAGTGTATGTATATATACCCAATATTCGGATGGACGCGCAGATTTCGAAGGTCCAGCGTATAGAAGCCGGACTTGTTTATATAGAATTTCCATTGTCGCAGTTTCGAATATCCGAAGTTTGATTGAATTATTACTATTCCAGGGACGGGCTTAGATCCTCCGATTTCTTTGACTCCGACCAAGACGTCTTGACTTTGAATGGTGTGGGATAATAATGCCGTAATCTCCGAGTTAGAGAGAGGCACATCACGAGTTGCCGCGCAACAACAAAGAAGCAGCATCAGCGTTGCCCTTAATAATCACCATTCAATGCACATCCAAGCAAGAACCAACCCAAAGCAAAACTTATCCCTCGGCGTATACAATGCTCCCCTAATCCCCTCTCTCTCTCTCACCCGAGAGATAATCACTACCCTCATCCCCCTCGAACCCGCTAATTACCGATTTTTTCCGCTCCGGCGACTCTTCACACACCCATCTTTCCCGTAAATACTCCACTTTTATCATGGTAAACAGTGCGCCCGACCGTTCGTATAAATTATTCCCACTCTCCCTAAAAAAAGCCAACCTCGGAGACAGCGAAGAGAGGTAGCGCGAGAGAGAGACACGCGTTCCCTCGCGCGCTGACACGTGCGCGCTAGCTCGCACATCCGTGTCAGCAACCTCTGCTTGCGCGAGTGAGGGAAGAGGAGGAGGAGGGAATCCTTGAGGCAACGACGAGCTCTCTCTCTCTCTCTCTCTCCCTCGACCTTCAATTTATACTTCTTTACATCCTTTTAATT
The DNA here is from genome assembly GCA_030522905.1 of Torymus flavipes. NCBI lineage: Eukaryota > Metazoa > Arthropoda > Insecta > Hymenoptera > Torymidae > Torymus > Torymus flavipes. The sequence goes on along the minus strand of JAPYZO010000243.1, from coordinate 4,581 downwards.
CCTCGCCGCGGCGTGTGAGTGTAGGTAGGCTGTGCAGACTCGGTTGTACGTACGCGTGTACGTGTACACACGAGAGATATATCCCGGCGACGAAACGAGAGAGGTGTGCAACGCGGGGGGATATATGTACGTGAGGTTTTATTGGGCTTTGTTCTTTGTGCGGGAATTCGTTCTTCTTTTTTTTGTTGCAGGGGGGACGAAGGTGCGTGAGAGAGCTGGATTTTATTGGAAATCGGTCGATTAATGCGAGGTCCTGGTATATATATGGAGTTAATTTATATATAGAGGCAAACAAGGGTCGCGTCGTCGCCGGCGTAAACAACAATTATTTTTCGTACCGAGGCGCGATGCTAGAAATCAGATTTGGCAGAGAAACTTCTTCGTTGGGTGTATGTGTGTGTTTTTTTCTTTCTGTGTGTCCGGTCTCGAGATATTGGCGCTCGGCCAGATATACTACTCAAAGATGACCAAGGACTTTCATTTCGCCTTAGAGACAGTTATATACGGAATAAAAATCGCGAGGGCGACTATTTTCATAATATAATATACCAAATAGCTTCGTATATAATTAATTTAAACGGCGTATGACAATATTACAACATTTTCCATGTGGGTTTCTTTAATCTCTCTCTCTCTCAATCGCATAAAATCTCCATTTTTATTTATTGAGTATATTGCAGTAGCAGCAGCCAGCAGCGAAAAATCTCGAATAATAAATCCGGCGCACTCATCAACGACCCTCGACGCTCCGAAAACCTCCCAGCCAATTCCGGCGCATTACACCCTCCATGTAACACACTCAATATATATATGCCCCCTCTCGCGCCGTCGAAAAGTACAAAACGCGTCGTGCAAAAACGCGCGCCGGTCAATCAATCCCCCGATCTCCCCCCTCTCGTCGCGCGCATGTGTCACCTCTGTACTACACCAAAAAGCGCAAAAATCCATCGGCACGAAATTATTTTCGCGCTTCCCTTTTTTCCTCCTCTTTCTCCTCGTTCCCTCAAAAAACTGCAGCACTGCAGCGCAGCGAGCGAAATTTATCCGTCGAATGCGTGTTTCCCGTGCGGACGACGTGCGATTGATGGCTGCTGCGTGCGAGTGTGAGAGGATTTCACGCAAGCCCATCCGAATCGAGTAGATTCTCATTATTCGACGAGCTCGAGCGAACGCGCGCGCACACATACGTATATGTATGTACACATGCAGAGGGACAGAGAAAGAGCGAGTATGTGTATACGTGCGAGGGAGATCGGCTAAATCAATCGGATTGTAATTAACCGGGGAGGTTGAGAGAGAGGGAGTATAGTTTGCCTCCCTTTTGGCGATCCGCTCGCTGGCGTCGCCGGCGACAAGCAGTCGATTTGGACGCAATCATTGGTTTAGCCGGTGCCGGGATTACCCCGGCTGTGGCCTTTGCCGATCCGCAATTAAGGAAAACCCAGGCGAGAGATAGTGTGCAAGCGCGCCGTCTTTGGGTATGAGAGACAGATACAGAGACGGAGAATGATTATATCCGCGCGCAGCGTCTCGGGATTATGCAAAGGTTCCCCGAGAGTGAGGAAAATGAGGTTTCAATCTACGAATTGGAGTGTTTTCAGCGCTAATGCGGCTTTTGTCGGTAAGGATAAGGTGTGTTGATGGTTAAAGAGGTGTATACGTGTATATAGTGTTTGGTAAATGAGGAGAATGAGCTTGATTTTCTTTCGACGAGAGAGGGATTCGCGCGTTCGGAGAGTGTCGATTGAAGATAAACAGGGGATTTGAGCGCGAGCTGAATTAAACTCCTTGAATGGAGGAGAAAATTAATTTTGTGAGATAGAGAGTTTTAATGGTTTGTGCGCATAGCAAAGGCACTCGGTATATCGTCTCTTGTGGCGTGTTCGAGAAAATTAACAATGATTATACTATTATATAGTTTCGCATTTGAATGCAGGGTGAGCGATAAGCGTAATCAGTACATTTTTTATGATTAAAGGTATACATGTATGGAACAACTGTATATATACAATTACGATGAAAATCAATCAAGTACTTTGCTTTGTCGAATAAAACAATGAAATATTTTACTGTTTCAGAGCCCAAGATTATATAATAAAACCAATTATTACGATTGATAATTATACAAATTGAATCGCAGGAAAAACTTTAAAAACTCCAACCATATATACGGAAACCAATCTCGACTCGACAAACAAAATCCAGCCCCGTCCGCAGGCAAAAACCACTTAAAAATCAAAACCCACACACACACACACACGTCACCCTCCGTCGTCTAAAATCGTTATTACGCATTCCTCCCGTCATCCCTTTACACGTCTCGTCCGCGTCGCCCTCACCCTTCACCCCCGTCGTCGTCATCGTCGTCGTCGTCGGTACTCTCGCGCACGCGGAGAGCTTACGCCGTCGCTCGGCTAATACGACGTAAATGGGATCACGACGGCGGAACACGCATAGTAGCGCTACACCGGTGCGCGCGCGTATACGATCGTGTCGCTCTCTCTCTCTCTCTCTCTCGCTCTCTCTCTCTCCTCTCTCGCTCGGTCTCGATAGAGCACGCACGGCTAATTGAGCCCCTTGATGATATGACGCCCTCCTCGTGCCCCCCTCCGCCGTATGCGACTGTGTATACGAGCGTGTATGTAGAGAGGATGGGTGTATGTAGCGTGGATGTGCAATAATTAAGGAGAGACGACGGCGACAAGGGAGAGAATGTGTGTGTGTATATACGTGAGGGAGTTTTTCGAGGCGGTTTTCACGGAATGCGGCGGCCGCGTATACGCTGAGAGGGAAAGAAAAGGTTTGACGAGGGGTGATTAGGGTTTTTATCGCGGCGGGTTCTCGAGAACGGGGGAAGAGAAGAGCTGTTTTCCGGCTAATCTGATGATGCGGCGGTGTTTTTCTTTTTCTTCGCTATGGGGAGAAATTGTTAATGATTCAATCGGATTTTTGTAGTAGCTAGAGACAACCTGTTTGAGGGATAAAACGAGATTTTCGTTCGGTCGGTTATCGCAAATTGACGGAGGGGGGTAATGAGACGTATAATTCAATTTTGCACCTGCGCTGTGCAAGTGGATCGATTAATATGTTTTTTTTTCTAGCGGCCGCAGCACTGCGTCGATTAAACTTGTACTACTCGCGGTTTCGACATGTGTATAGCAGAAAAAAAGGTAACTATGGCAAACATTTACGACGGGTTATATACGCAGTGAAATATCAGAGCTCGTCAACTGGCGCGAAAGTCAAACCTCATCCTCGGCAATCGCAATTCAGGCATTATCTGGCGAAAAAAAGCCCCCTCCCGACGCGACGCAGCAACGCTTAACGGACAAATTACCCGGCAACAAAAACAATCCCATTACCACCTTCCTTCGCGCCACACTACTACTACCGCCGCCGCCGCCACCACGAAAAACACTCTCGACTGCACGCGCGCGAGATATAATAAGTGCAAAAGAATAAAGTCTCTCTCTCTCTCTCCCTCGCGCCCGCGCGCGCGACGTGATCTCATTTGTGCGACTCGTCGTCGCTAAACCAATTACGCGCTAAGAATGTTTGACTCGCTCGTCGAGCGCGGAGCGAGTTATACGCCTCGCTCACGGTCGAATCGAGCCACGACCTCGTTTATTCTCCGCCGAGCGCAGAGCCGTTCATTAATCCGTGCAGTTTTCGCCGAGTGCTGCACTGCTGCGGTGTGTGTGTGTGTGTGTGTGTGTGTGTCTGTATACGTGTACGTGCGCTCCGATTTAGATTCGCTCTCGAGCCGCTGGCTGCGTGTAATCTTCCAGTTCTCGCGAGCGAGCTCGGCTCGACGGTTTAATTTCTTTTTGCCAGAGAGAGAGAGAGAGTGTGGAATGAAAGAGGAGGAGGTAGACACGCGCGGAGAGGAAGGTTTTTCGGCGGGGTTTTAGGCTGATGATTTTTAGAGGTCGTTGAACTTTTTTACCGAGCAAGAGAGCTTAATCTCTCGAACAACGTTGGAAAGATTTCGTTTGACTTTCTTCTTCTTCTTTTTTTTTTGTGATAGAACATTTTTTGATAACTGTATGGAAATCTGGCGTGCTTGTACGAGAATTTTTAGAACAAACGGATTTTTTATGAAATGGCAAAAAAGAGAGATTTGGAATAAGTATATACTTATGTAATGTATAGTTATTGTGGAAATACACTTTAACTTTGTATACGAATTCCAGCGCGTAGTTCGCAAACCGCATTTTTCCCCCGCACGCAATATAGCCAACTCGAAATTGTCATTAGCGCGACCGCAACTAGACACAATAGACGGGAATTCAAACGCCATCAGCAAAACAATCATAAATCACAACCTACCTCTCCCAGGCCCTTCTCCCTTCCACCAACTCTCTCTCTCTCCGCGAACTTCCGTCAAATTTCATCAGTCAATTCCGGCACACTACTGCGTGCGCAACACCGCGTCGAATATCAAAATGGAGAAGTTGCCGTGCTCCTACATACATTTACACGCGCACACAGACAGGGCAAGCCGCCCTTTAGAAATTAATCCGACGTTGCCTAGCGTGACGCGCCGCCCGTGAAGTGCAACGCCTGTGGAATGTATATATA